>JAAALK010000288.1:22840906-22968740 GCA_019279435.1 Zizania palustris
TTTAAATTTAGTGTATAATAACTAAAAATAGACAAAAAATAGTGAATGTGATTTTTCGATAAATTTTAGTGCATTGTTTTAGGTACAGTTCAAATTTCACATATTCCAATTTAAATACTAGAAACATAATTAATGAGTTAAAAATAGCAAATGGATCTATAAAAATACAAAAAAATTATATGGTATGAGATATGTTGTATTTTGATTATATAAAAAAATTCAAGTTCAAACAAATATTTAACTATAAATTTACTTTAAACCATAACCTATTCCTTTTCAATACTCTATTTCCTCTTAAGAGAATCTGAGATTTCTTAATATTCTATATGATAAATTTCTCGAAACATTTTCAAAATTTTATCATGGTATCTACGTATAACACTATAACATTGTGATAAGTCTCAGTA
Source organism: Zizania palustris (assembly GCA_019279435.1). NCBI lineage: Eukaryota > Viridiplantae > Streptophyta > Magnoliopsida > Poales > Poaceae > Zizania > Zizania palustris. The sequence continues at coordinate 22,841,314 of JAAALK010000288.1, forward strand.
TTTTTCATACTTTATTTGATTTTTTATAATTAAAAAACCCTTAGGCTCCACATTACTGATGAAGTGTCGTAACATAAATTTTTTAATATTTCTTTAAATTTCATGGATAAGAACTAAAAATGGACACAAAACTAGTGAATGCAATTTTTCTATAAATTTTAGTGTATTATTTTAGGTACTTGCATTTCAAATTTCACATATTTCAATTTAAATCCTAGAAACACAATTAATGAGTTAAAAATAGCAAATGTATCTAAGAAAATTCAAAAAATTATATGAAATAAGATATGTTGTATTTTGATTATAAAAAAATTAAATTTCAAACAAATATTTAACCATCAATTTATTTTAAACCATAACTTATTAATATTCACTAACTTAAGTATTCCATAATTATATAAATAATAAATAAACCATTAATATAGTGATAATATATTATATTGAGTCTAAGTTTAATCTGTGTGAAATCCTAAAACGAATACGGATGTATTCATTTTCATATCCACATTCAGCATAATTCGGATATCCGTTTCCATATCCACATTTGTAAAACAAATTCGAATATTTCCGAATGTCATCCATATTTAATTCGGATACGAATACAGATATTCATATTTACAGTAATTCGAATACAAATACAGATAAATCGGATATTCTGACATGCATATAGATCCCTAAGTTTGTCACCGTTTAAGTACAGCAATGTGGACAACAATGAATCGGGCCAACAACAATTCAACAAATGCAGAAACGGATCCATGTCAAGTATCGCTTTCCATCCAATTGATGATTACCAGGCTCCGGCTGAGTTTGACTCATACCTGTCACCAACCGAATTTCCGGGCCCCGAATTTTTATCATTTTCATTAATAAAATTTTAAATAGCACTGTCCAAGAGACCAAAACACGACTTTCTAGGCAGGTCAATCACATCGACTACATAACAAACACTGTTGTTATGACAGAACAAGCCATCACATCGTATTTGTACATATTTCATCCCTTGCTTTTATTTTATTTTTATTTTATAATAAGAGATATGATAATTTAGGGATTTAATATAACACTGTTGTTACGACAGTAAAAGCCATCGCATCGTATTTGTACATATTTCATACCTTTCTTTTATTTTATAAGAAGAGATGTGATAGTTTATAACTCTTAAAAGATGGTTTCACATTTTTATCATCTATATTCATATTTATTGATACAAATGATTCTAGACTTTAGTCTTAAAAATGATATTATAATTAAGGGAGACATAAACTCTTAAATGATTAAATTTTTCATATTATAAGGTGTTTATATTTTATTAAAAGTTAAACATCTTTAATTTCAATCAGCACTATATACTCATTGAGTTAGTATTAACATATACAATATCATATATATATATATAATAGATTTCATATAACTAATTCGGTGTTATAGCTAGTAGTATATTTTTTTACTAAATTGATCAAAATCATAGGAATTTAACTTTATAAAATATATGATATGGGTAAAAGGACTAAAAATAGTAAAAAAATAAAAAATCTGAAGTCCTAGCTCCTCTAAGAACATCTCCAAAAGAAACTCTAAAGAGTCATCTTCCCTAAATTTTAGATATTATAACTAAAAATCTAGCTCCAATAGATACTTAAAAAATCTTCCTCCATCCTCTCTACTTGTAGGGAGCCACTCTTGTTCCCTATCTGATCTAGTCCTACCTGTCGGTGTCTCGGTGATACAATAAATATAAATAAAAGGAACGAGGAGATATTTAATAAGTAGGATCCACCTACTGATGATACAAGAGTAAAATATAAAGAATATAATACTAAGAGTCTTTTGGAGAATAAGGCTATTCACAATATGGGTTTCATGGGCTGTTTCATGTTATTAATTACCATGCCACATCAGATTTTTTTGCTGACATGACATTCAATTAATAAGGAAAGAGAAGAAATTAGTATCATCATCATGACATGGTGCTAACCCGTTTCCAAAACGGATGAAACAAAATGAAACACCCATTGAGAGTCAAATCGTTTCATCAGATAGAGGGTATTTCATGAGAGCTAGTTGTGTTTAATTGCACTAGTTAGCCTAGAAAATAGTGAAATGAAACTCTCCACTAAGATGAGGTATTTTATTCAGTTGTAAAGTTGATGTGGCATTATAGAAAACAGTGTTATGAAACCCACCATTGTGAATAGCCTAATAAGATTTAGAGCATATCCAAAAGGCTCTAAAATTTGACTCCTTATATAGATTTTTGGAATTCTTTTTAGGAATGTAAATCACTTAAATGTGTTTCTCTTCAATAGAACCTCTAAATTTAAGTGCATTTGTATGCTCTCTAAAAATAGGGAGCGAAATTATTTATTTGGGGGTCCTTTATTTTTTTGGAGCTATAGAGTATCTGTTGGAGCTGATTTTTTGTTGTAATCCCAATTTTTTTTTTTAAAAAAAATCAGGTCTTTAAAGCTTGTCTTAGAGATGCTCTTAGAGATTAAATTGTATTATGAGGAATTAGAGCATCTTCAATAGAGTTTCTACTTTTTTGTTCTCTAAAATCTCATATAAAAAAGTCCTAATAAATTAATCTCTAAATCTTAGTACTCTCTAAAAGACTCCCAATATCATATTATATATTATTTTTTGTATCATTGACTAGTGGACCATACTTATTAAATATCTCTTATTTTATTTTATTTTATTTGTATCTCTTATATCACCGACAATTGGGGTCAAAGAAGATAGAGAATGAGAAACACTTTCCTACAAGGCTATTTAGGTAGTGTTTTATTTTCGAGAGTCTTTTAAAGTATCTATTAAATACTTGAAACTAGCTTTTTAATTATAATCTCTAAAATTTAAGTTTAAAATTAAGTTAGAGAGTTTTTTTAAATGCTCTTATTACATGAGATTTTACAGAAAAAATAATAACTAGATACTCTAAAACCAATAAGCCACCACCCCGCTCAACACCTACGCCGCAGCCGAGGCAACAGCCGGTATTTTTCTTCTCCGCATCCGCCACGCACGCCGCCGACTCCGTCAGATCCTCCCGCGGCCGCCGCATTTCTCTCTCTTCTCTTCGCTTCGCTTCCCCTGTAGATCTCTCTATCAGGGAGAGGGGGGAGAGGGAGAAGAGGGATCTTGGCGGCGATGGAGGATTCGACGACGGTGGTGGGTTGGGTGGTGTCCGGGGTGGCGTTCTGGTGGACAGCGTTCCTGCTGATGCGGGGCCTTTTCCCGAAGCGCTCGTACGACTTCTGCAACCGCGCCGTCTCCACCATGCACGCCGTCGCCGCCGTCTGCCTCTCCTGCCTCTCCGTCGACGACTGGTCCTGCCCGGTCTGTCCCCCTCGCCGCCGCCTCCTCCCCGCGCCAGATGAAGGCGCTCGCGGTGACGGTGTCGTACATGATATACGACGCCGCGTGCTGCCACCTCAACGGCGACGTCAGGCTGGACAACACCGTGCACCACCTTGTCAGCATCGTCGGCATCGGCGCCGGCCTAGCCTACCGGAGGGTACGTCGTACCTAAGCACAGATCGATGAATCGTCGATCGATCGGTTGGTTAGGTAGTTGCCAACTGATGATAACACACTGCATGCAGTGCGGGACGGAGATGGTGGCGAGCATGTTCGTCACGGAGATCTCCAGCCCGCTGCTGCACCTCCGGGAGATTCTCAAGGAGTTCGGCATCAAGGACACAGACCTCAACCTGCTCGTCGATGTATGTACAAACACTCATCACGTCTATGTTATTCCTCACTTCTTCTTCTTTGGGAGACATGAATTTTGCAGGGTTTCAGATAAGTCGGTTCAATTTCCCAATGAATCAGTACAAGTTTCTGTTCAAACAAGTATCAAAGATAAATATAAATTTAAAGAGGAATCAGTTCAGTTTACTAGGAATCAAGAAAGTTTTTTTTTTTAAACCGTGTTTGTGTTTTTGCATGTGTAGATTCTGTTCGCCGTGACCTTCTCGGTGGCACGAATGGGTTTTGGGCCATACCTCACGTACGTCACTGTTACTGCAGACAACCCCATCCTCATCAAGGTATCAAATCCATTATTATTCATATTCTCTACTTATTCCCTCGTCCTTTTTACGGCCAAGACGATCAGTTACTATGGTTAACGCTATGATTACCGTCGGATATGAAAGGTCAAAAACTATAATAATCGGACTAGTTAACTTGAGAGAATCCAGTGACAGGGTGGATCATTTCAGCATCTATCTATTGCACAGGAATCTCTAACTGCATCACCAAATTCCCAACTACCACTTCTGCATTCTACTCGCATACGTACACAAGCTTGATTGCTAATATATGTGTGTTATTTATTTATTTATTTTTGCAAGGCAATGGCTACAGGCTTGCAGCTGGTGAGTGCCTACTGGTTCCTGAGGATCCTCAGGATGGTCAGGTACAAGCTGGGGAAGAAGAGGCTGGCCAAAGTCGCCGGCGATTGATGCATATCTTAGTTTGCCATCGTGCATTGCGTGTAACATATTGTTTTCGATTGGCAAGAAGGATATGCGTATACTCTAGTAATTTAATTTTAGCATGCCATTGTCCTCTGAATTCAAAGTTCAGAAGTCAGAACCACGCCTACTTGTTCATCAACGAGTGTTCAGATTTCAAGAGAGTTTTACCCGACTCCTTTTGCCGTATTGGAGTCAGGTAAAACTTCTACGCTGACATTGATAACATTGATGTAACCTCACAAAGGTGAAGAATTAAACACCAGCAAAACAGGAGGGAAAAAAGAGACGTGAAGCGAAAGCTATAGATGGAAGTGGAACATAGATCAAGTTAGGGTCAAACTCGAGTTTGACCTTAAGTAAAATCTGGATCTACTTGTTGGCACAAGAATTTTAGGGCGCCATCGGACATTGCAAAGCTCAGGAGTGATTATGTTCCCGTGATTTACGCAAAACTTCCTGGAAAACAACAGCAATCCTGTCAGCCATTTGGTGTTCCATGAACCTTTCCTTTACCCTGTCATAACCCTTCTTCTCCATGGCGACCCTTTGCTCAGAGGTGCGACGCCTTCCTTTCCAGCAGAGTGAAGAAGGCCAGTTGAACCATCCAACGAGACAATATCTGTGGTCCCTCCAGCTGCCGTGCCCTGATGGTAGGAGGGTGCAGTATCATTAAAAACAAGCCAATAAATTTGCATAAGAAAGCATGCGGCAGAAAAATGCAGACTGAAACAGAGGATGGCAGGCTCAAGCCTCTGTGAGCATTTGACTGTCCACAGTGAACCCAACGTCATGATTGTTAGCAATAACTCTACATTCAGAATAATACTGGCCCGCATTTCAAACCATTGGGCTTATCTTGCCTATGCGTTAACCATTCATAATCTTGACCACTGAAATATGCTTAGTTACACTAGAGGGATTATGTGAAGTTTGTCATTGGATTGTCGTTACTAGTACATTTCGGCATGTAGATTTTATTATTTTTGCTAATATTTTATGATAAAAAAGAAAAAAGTCTAAATTTATCAAAGTATCGTAGTTTGTCTACTTAGACGTTAGCCCAATAAAATAGAAAAACTTGTCCAAATAACCCTTTGAACTGGTTTTACCAAGTGGACAATGATGTGGCTTAAGCATGTTTTGAGTTGTGACGATGAACATAGGTTGGATGGTTCTTTAGAATCGAGACAAATAATTCTGACGAGATAGACCAAAGTAGTAGGCTAAATCTGACCTAATTAGCTAATTCGCGAGACAAATTTATTAAACTTAATTAGGTCATTATTTGACAATGTGGTGCTATAATAAACATAGTGTTAATGATGGATTAATTAGATTTAATAAATTCATCTCGCAAATTGGTCTACGGATTCTATAATTAGTTTTATAATTAACTCATGATTAGTCCTTCTAAGTAGCCTCCGAACATTCGATTTGACAAGGGCTAAACTTAACCATTTTGAGACAACATTTATTTGTCAACCAAACTTAACCAAACAAGTTATCAAGCTTCCTCTTCCCAAATGAAGTAACAGTTAGTCTTATTCGTACCATGAGAGGTGCTTCAAACCTCTCAAAAGGTATAAAAAATGCACAAATTTTAAAGCACATTGGTCTTACTTTCTGCTAGTATTACACCCAAGAAATACGAAGAAAAAGAGGAAACAATGATGTAAATATACAGAAGGCATACAGTTTGCATGGAGGAAACAAGAGAAAAATGAACTGTTATTACCATTATGACTCACCTGAGAGTTCTCGACAAGCACATCAATTGCAGCTAAATAAGGAGCCACTGTCAAAGTCTTGTTTACAAAGTGAACCCGGTGTAAGATTGTATGTATTCCTCACCCAAACCCTAGACGGGTAGGTGGATAGTAGTAGTGGCATACATGGGCCCATGACCCAGACACACACACTCTAACACCTCCGCAGTCGAAACTCCGGTGAAACGGATGTTGAGACTGGAGCGGAACTTGGAGAAGGTGGAGGAAGGCACATGTAGAACACATACATCTCCCACAGCGACATGATCACGGACGAAGTGGAGGTCGATCTCCACATGCTTGGTGCGCTGATGCTGGACGAGGTTGGTGGAGAGGTAGACGACGCTGATGTTGTCGCAGTAAACCAACGTGCTCCTGGAGAGGGGATTGTGGAGTTCTTCCAGGAGCTGCCGGAGCCATGAGGCCTCCGCCACGCTGTTAGCAACAGTGCGGTACTCAACCTCGGTACTAGAGTGGGAGACAACAGGCTGTCGATTGGACGACCAAGACACGAGGTTGCCGCCAAGGAAGACGGCGAAGCCGGAGGTGGAGCGACGCGTGTCTAGGGTAGCCCGCCCAGTCGGCGTCAGTGTAAACCGTGAGCTCAACTGCTGGAGAGCGCCGAAGATGAAGCCTGTAGTCGAGGGAGCCGCACAGATAGCGGAGAATCCGCTTCATAGCGGTGGGTCCCGTGGATCGTGCATGTGAAGACACACCTACTGAACTCATACGAGATATCCAGGTTGAGTGAAGGTGAGAGACTAAAGGGCACAAGTGAGACTTCGATAGGCAGTGGGATCATCCATCGGTGCACCCTTGGTACCGGAAATCTTGGCCTGGGCATCAATTGGGGTGGAACGGGGCTTGCAGTCAGTCCATCCCTGCGCGCTGAAGGATATTCAAGGTGTATTGTCGCTAGGTGATGGAATAGACCATCAACGCGGGGCTCCACAGTCACACCCAAGAAAGTGATGGAGCACACCACGATCCTTCATAGCAAACTCTCGCTGCAAGGAGGTGACAATCTGCTGAAGTAGAGACTTGCTGGAGGCAGTGAGGATGATGTCATACACACAGAGCAGCAGGTAGGCGGTGTCACCATAGCGTTGAAGGACAAACAAAGATGTGTCAAACTTGGCTTTGCTGAACCCCAAGGTCACCAGGAAGGAGGCAAAGCGGTAGTACCAAGCCCGAGGAACCTGCTTCAGACCATACAGAGTCTTGTTGAGTCAACAAACCTACTCTGGGTGAGCGGGATCCACGAAGCTCGTGGGCTGGCTGTAGTACACAATCTCTGTCAAGGTGCCATGAAAGAAAGCATTCTTCACATCTAGTTGGTGAACCGACCGAGAACGGGAGATTGCCAAGGAGAGAACAGTGCGGATTGTAGCGGGCTTCACCGCTGAGCTAAAGGTCATGTCATAGTCAACTCCAGAGCACTGAGTGAAGCCTTGGAGGACCCAACGAGCCTTGTACCGATCCAGTGTACCATCCTCCTTGCGCTTATGCATTCAGATCCACTTGTCGGTCACTACATTGCAACCAGAGGGACGCGGCACCAGGTCCCAGGTCCTAGTTGGCCAAAAGGGCCGCATACTCCTCCTCCATCGTGTGACGCTAGTGTGGATCCGCTAGGACACCACGGACAGAAGAGGGTATAGGAGAGACCCGTGGGCCAGTGGTGGTGGAGAGTACAAGCCGGTCAACTGAACAGAGAATCCACGCATCCCGCCGAGTCACCGTCGGGTGAGTGTGACGTGGATCATAGTGGAGGATGGGCGGGTGGTACACCGGCGGCTCATCGTGAGAACGGGCTGGTGCAACAACTGTTGGGCGCCGCTGGTAGACACGTACGGGGTCAGCGTAGCTCGAAGAAGACATCGAGGCCGCTCGTGGCGAGGTAGGCGACGTCGAGACTCAAGTAGGTGCAGTAGGGGATGTCGTGGCTGCATGTGGCATGGCCGAGGCCGTGTCGAGTGTGGTAGGAGACTCCGGGGCCACGCATGGTGCAGGAGACAACGACGGGGCCACACTAGGCACACCGGGCGGCGGATGGAGTGGCCTGTGCGTGGCATAGCCGAGGACTCTAGGGCCGCGCATGGTGCGGAAGGCAACGCCAGGGCCACACTAGTCACGCTAGGCGGTGGTGGAGCGGCCACACGTGGCACAAGTTGAGGAACCATGTTGAAGAGCATGAGCCTCATGGCTCTAGATGTGATGAGTGATTGTCAACTGAAGTCAAAGAGGACATGAAGAGAAGAGAAGACCTACTGAGTCTGGGCCGCATGTGACTCAGTTACACGGACAGTGAGCGACTATCGGGTAGAGAGGCCGCGAAGTCGGGCTGGCCCAATCCGAGTACATGGGCTAGGAGCGGCAGAGGATCCACTGGTCTGTTGAGCAAGATTGACTCAGGTACACGGGCGACGAGCGATTGCTGGGCTGAGGGAGCTGCGGAATCGGGCCAGCCCAATCCGGGTACCCGGTGCGAAGACGGTGGATGCTTTGTTAGTTTCGGTGCAAAACTGATGACCGCTGATCTCGGATCTGACCATTCTGAGGCGAAGCCATAGCTAGCTACGAAAGCTCTGCATCAGGACAAGTTATCCTTATTTAGGTTTTTTACTATTTTTCCTTTAGGCCCACAGTCTGTCAGTCGAGTCTGTAAAAAACCCTAAGGGAATTTCGGCCATTTCCATTTTTAGTTCAGTGTCTATAAAACCCTAGGGGTATTTTTGATTTTCCCATTTATTGGGCTGCCTATAAAAAGGCCCCAATACCTAGGGTTAGGTTTACCCATTTTGAAAAAAACACTTTCCCAATTTTAGAAATCGTGGGCCACTTTCCCTTGCAATTTTTCCACCATGTTCTTCTCTGAGATTTCCACCGCCGCCGTCGTTTTCTCTTCTCCAAACGATTTTCTTCTCCGGCCTTCACATCCGCGCACGTCTCACGCAGCAGCTACAACGACTAGCGCAGCTAGCGTAGCAGCGCGACTGCCAAGACCGCAGGCTAAGCGGTAACTAGCACCTACGCCGGCAGCTAACGCTACGTGCAGCCACCTAGGTGCGTCTTGCCTAGCTACAGCAGTGACAGCAGCAAGGTCTTGCGTGGAGCAGCTTGGCGTGGGGGTCCGTGCGGTGTACTGGCTGGATGCACAGTCCATGCAGTGAATCAGCGGAAGCTTCGAGGCGCGTCATCAGCCCGGTAGAGGAACCATGTGTAGGACCGAAAGTAGCGACCAGAGGGGGGATGAATGGGCGCCTTAAAAATTCTTTCGAATATATGGCATGTTCCCAACACCCAACGCACCTCAAAAGGCTAAGCAGCAGAAAATGAACAGATAGCCTAAGTCTAAAGGTATCTAGCCTAGAAGCAACTGATGTTAAACAAGAGAACTACCAAAGCAGTGCAACTAGGCAGATAAACAAAGTATACTAGACATGTCAGGCCAAACTTCTCAATGAAATGATCTAAGTATATATAAAGTGAGATGATAAGTTACTGTTCAGATTTGTTTCCTGTTCGGAACTTGGCGAAGCCTGCTTCGCCCGTCGAGGTCTGCTTCGGTGGTCGAAGCCTGCTTCGCTGGTCGAAGCCTGCTTCACTGGTCGAAGCCTGCTTCGGAGTTTAATTGCGAAGCCTACCGAAAGGTGTTGTGAAAATGCCGAAGGTGTGTTTGGTCTAGCCTAGTTCGAAGTGGCAGGGAGCAAAGTATGCTTCGAAGCGAAGTACGGAAGTATCGAAGCTAGCTTCGAACCGAGTGCTTCGAAGCCTATTCTTCGAACAAATTGCTTCGAACACAATGCACAGACAAACAACCTTCGAAAAGAGAAGCGAAGGCTGACACGTGACAGAGAAACCAAAACGAAGCCTACACTCTACCTTCGAACAAACACATCAAGACCTTCGGAAATGACAGCTGACAGGAACTCACGTCGAGCGAAGTTTAACAGACAGATAAGCTTCGAAGCCAACTTCGAAACCTGTCGAAGTATGGACTTCGAAGAGCTCGAGTTGAAGTACCTTCGCACAGACGTTCGAAGTATGAAACGCTGACAGCTCAAAAAGTTTTTCGAAGCTAGAATCACAGTAAACAAAGTGAAGATGAAATTCAAGCGAAGCCCTCAGGGAAGTTAGATCGAAGCCTGCCTCACGGAGCTGAGGGTCTTTGAATCAGAGAGAAGGGGCTTCGACCGGAACAACCAGAAAAGGGACTTTGGCCCTGTCAACACGATCAAAAGCTAAGCAGTAAAAAGTAAGCCTAGAGTACTAGTGTACTGTTGCTACTGGAAAGTAGTACTACTTGCAACAGCAAGAACTAGTACTACTTGCGTGAAGAACAGAGACAACAGAATCACAAAAATCACTCGGAATAAAAACCAGCCGCACGTTGTTCGAAGCATTAAAACAACAACAATCACTGCACACGGAATGTTTTGAACAGAGAATAACTCATCACAGCATCATGAAAAAACACAGGGAATCAAAGAAGGAAATGCCGTGAGCAGAGCTTGGCGGCGCACACACAAGAGAGAGAAAACGCAGGGAACAAGAGGAATGACCCAAGGAATTGATTGAAAAATGATTTCAGTAAAAGGGTAGTCCAACCCTAGGGATTGGGGCCCTATTTATAGGCTGCCCAATGGCCTAGAATATTCTACCAGCCCCTTAGGGGTTTTTACAGACGCATGAATAAAAGGAAAAGACTCAACTGCCCTTAGGTATTTTTACAAACACGACTGACTGACTGTGGGCCTAGAGATACAGATGACTTATCCGGAAGCTAAGCTTTCATAGCGACTACGGCTTCCCTTCTGGACAGTCCGATACAAGATCAATGGTTGTCAGTTTTGCGCCGAAACTGACAAAGCCTCCACCAACTTTGCACCAGGTACTCGGATTGGGCCGGCCCGACTCCGCAGCTCTCTCAGTCCGGCAGTCACTCACCGCCCGTGTACCTAAGTCAATCCTGGTCAACAGCCCAATGGGTCTTCTACTGTTTCTGGCCCATGTACCCGGATTGAGCCAGCCCGACTTCGCAGCTCTCTCAGCCCGACCATCGCTCACTGCCCGTGTACCTGAGTCACACGCGGCCCATGAAACAGCAGATCTCTTCTTCTTCTGTCCTCTTTGACTATCGTTGACAATGACTCATCACATCTGGAGCCATGAGGCCCACGCTATTCAACATGGCTCCTCAATCTCCCCCTTGATGAGTGCATTGTCAACACTTCTCTTCATCATCTCTTCAGAACCTGCGAACACATGTGGAAACATGAAAATAAAGCACAAGAAAACAAAGAAGAAGAAAATAAAGTAAAAGTTTAACCTTAATGACCAAAAGCCGAACAAAAGCAAGAAGCGATCATTATGGTTAACCAAAGATAAAAGCTCAGAATGAGTGCGATCTCAGAAACAGCAACAAGGATATCAAAAGAGTAAGCGAGACAAAAACTCCCCCTTAAACTCATATCCCAAAATTTCTCCCCCTTGTTGACAAGTGAACTCATCAAGCACTCAAAAGAGACACAGACTCCCCCTGAAATGCAACTCCCCCTCAAAATATGCAGTAAATTCAACTGGAGTGCATGTGGAGTGTAGAAAGCATGCTTCTCAAATATGATTGACTGCAATTACAACATCTAACAAGTATAGCAAAAGACATACTATCTAAGACACATGGCATGATCAGTGCAACAGATGATATCTAAGGAAAGTCATTAGCACGCATTTTTTAGTTTTTGCAAACAAAAGCATCACCACATTTTCCAGTAAACAAGCAAGGTAAAGCATGAGATGCAAAAGCTAACTGATATCTACCAAGATAAGCATTGTCCAAAAACAAAGTGCTTCAGCAAACTTGTTATCGTTTTAATTTTCAGGCTTTTTCTTTTTCCTTTTTCATTTATGCCAGGGGTTATTTGCGTGTCAAACCTTATGCTGACCGACCAAGTCAAGCTTAGGCCAGAGCTGGACCATCAGAAGCTTAAGACATTGGTCTTGGCATACACTACACTGTCCTAGTTCATACCAAAGTGCTATGGTATGCAGTCCAAAACAAATGTAATGCAACAGAGCAAACCCACCTGGATCTTTTCAATTTATGCATAAAAAGGCATGGAACTTTCATTTTTCTCGATTTTTCATCATTTTTATAGCACATTTCCATGTTTAAAGCATACAAATGTCCAAGTTGCATATTTGCATCTAAGTCAGGAACTAGCTACAGGGCATGTAACAGATAGCAAGAACATTCAGCCTACGCATGCTAGTTACCAGAAGCAATGGTGATCATTTTTCAATTTTAAAGCATAAAAGCCATGCAGATGACAGATATCAGACTTATCAAGCGAACTGAGACAAGACATGATCATTGACAAGTAATCAAAAGCATGTACCAGCTAGAATAAGTAAAGCAGTTCAATCATATAATAGAAGCAAGCTCAAAAAGTGTGATATGTGAATATGTATGATATGAACACACACAAAAATAAATCAAGAAAAGAGTAAAGAAGAAAGAAAACTGACGCAAAATATCCTAAAAAGGATACACAACACCCAAATCCCCTCGTAAACGCTCAAATGTAGACTGATCTAGGGGTTTGGTGAAAATATCAGCCAACTGATGATGGGTATCAACATAAACAAGGTCAATGACACCTTTCTCATATTGATCTCGCAGAAGGTGAAAGCGCACATCAATGTGTTTGGTTTTGGAATGGAGACACGGGTTTTTCCCTACACTAATAGCACTGGTGCTGTCGCAAAACAATGGAATCCTGGTAGGAAAGAATAATCCAAAATCTCGCAGAGTGGAAATCATCCAAACTAACTGTGAGCAGCAGCTAGCAGCAGCTACATACTCAGCCTCAGTGGTCGAAAGAGCAACTCCAGATTGCTTTCGAGAAGACCAAGAGACAAGAGAAGAACCAAGAAACTAGCAAGTACCGGAAGTCGACTTGCGATCCAACCGGCACCCACCAAAATCACCGCCCGAAAAGCCAGATAAATCAAGAGATGATGATGCGGAATAGTAAAGACCAAGATCAGGCGCATAAGTAAGGTACCTGAAGATGCGCTTGACAGCCTGCCGATGAGACGCGCGTGGTGAAGACGGAAAACGCGCGCAAAGTCCCATGGCGAACTGTATGTCTGGTCTTGTTGCCGTCAAGTACAACAGCGAACCGATCATCCCTCGAAACTCCCTTTCATTGACCTTGACGCCACTCTCATCCTTGTCCAGACCCCCAGATGTGCCCATCGGGGTCATCTGCGGCTTCAATTCACCACCAAAGTCAAATTTCTTAAGCATATCGCGAGTGTACTTACCCTGGTGGATGAAGGTGCCGTCCTTGGTCTGCTTGATCTGGAGCCCTAGAAAATACTTGAGCTCACCCATGAGGCTCATCTCAAACTCACTATGCATCTGCTCAGAAAACTTGGACACAAGATCATTAGTAGTACTGCCAAAAATAATATCGTCCACAGTAAATCTGAGCGACTAAAAAATCTGAAGCAACTCTGAGCAAAAAGAGAGTTTTATCCACTGAACCCATCACAAAGCCCTTCCCCAACAAAAATTGCTTCAACCGGTCATACCAAGCCCTAGGGGCTTGCTTCAACCCGTATAAAGCTTTTTGCAATTTAAAAACATGTCGAGGAAACTTGGGGTTCTCAAAACCGGGGGGTTGCCTAACATAAACTTCCTCTTCTATGAACCCATTCAGAAAAGCACTCTTAACGTCCATTTGAAAAAGCTTGAAACCCTTCGAAGCGGCAAAAGCTAAGAGAATGCGAATGGACTCAAGACGGGCAACAGGGGCGAAAGTTTCTTCAAAATCAATACCCTCTTTCTGGCAAAAACCCTAGGCAACTAGTCGAGCTTTGTTGCGCACCACAACCCCATCTTCACCTTGTTTGTGCCTATGGGGTTGCATCCTGGTGGCGGCTCAACTAGTGTCCAAACCCGATTACGGACAAAGTTCTCAAGCTCTTCTTGCATAGCATTAATCCAATTAGAATCAGAAAGAGCATGAGAAACATCTTTGGGCTCAAAAGATGCAAAAAAGCAGATTCTGCAAACACAACAAGAGAATTACCAGATGAACGCAAGGTTCTCTCAGTCAAATCACCGATGATGAGCTCCGAGGGGTGATCACGCTGAACTGCTCGGGATCCTTGGTGATCTGAAGTCACCTCACTGGAGTCAGCAGCTGGCACCTCTGGACTCGACTGAGGGGGCTCGATCGTAGTGGAAGAAGTGATCAGAGGTCCGCCCTCATCCTCAGTCGAAGTCTCAGAAGGTGTGGGCTCTGCAGGGGGTGCAGATGGCCCACCCTCATCAGCAGCTGGAGTATCCTCATCTTCCTCGAAGATGGACTCTCCGAGCTCATCATCACCAGAAAGCTCAAAAGAAGGAGTTAATGAAGGCAAGGACTCATCAAATGAAACTTCGCAAGTCTCGACAAGCTGCTGGGTTTCGAGTTTCCAAACACGGAAACCTCGAGAATGCAATGCATAACCAAGAAAAACACCATCCCAGCAACGAGACTCAAACTTGTCCAAATGCCCTCCCTTCTTAAGCACAAAGCACTTGCAGCCAAACGCTCGCAAGTGGCTCACCTTGGGCTGTCTGCCAAACCGTAGTTCATATGATGTCTTACCAAGGTAAGCTCTAAGAAAGATGCGGTTGGCCAGATAGCAAGCCATGTTCATGGCTTCAGCCCAAAAACGCCTAGGAGTCCTGTGCTCATCGAGCATCGTCCTGGCCATCTCGACTAGCGTGCGGTTCTTTCGTTCCACAACGCCGTTCTGTGGGGGAGTGTAAGGAGAAGAAAACTGATGGTCAAGACCTTGATCACTACAGAAGCTGACGAACTGAGAGTTCTTGAACTCGGAGCCGTTGTCGGAGCGAATTGCTCGCATCCGACCATTGTTCTCATTCTTCAGCTTCAAGATCAGGTCATGAACAAACTGAAAAGTTTCATCCTTAGACTCCAAAAAGAAAACCCACGAGAATCGAGAGAAGTCATCAACAATCACAAGTGCGTACCACTTCCCACCGACTAAACGTACCCGAGCTAGACCAACAGTGTCCAAGTGTAAAAGCTCGCCCGGATACGAAGTCATCACCTGAGTCACAGGTGAGTGAGAAGCGGCAACCATTTTCCCATGACGACAGGGATGACAAACTAGATCCTTCTCCATCTTAAGCTTGGGCAATCCTCGGATGAGGTCCATAGAGCTTAACCTGACTAGCAGATCAAAACTCAAATGACCTAACCTCCTATGCCACTTCCAGAGCTCAGAGGAGGATCCAGCAATCAAACAGCGAGAAGGGCCAAAAGAACTAGAAAAGTCAATTCGAAAAACTTTACCGAATGGTAAAATCTGGCAAATCAAAGACCCTCTAGAATCAAACACAGAAGAACTTCCCTTCTTAAAACGCACTTCCAAACCATCCTCAAGAAGTTGCGAAACAGAAATCAAATTGAAGTTCAAATTCTTAACCAAAGCAACATTCTTCAAAGAGAAATGATCTGAAATGCGAATAGAGCCTATGCCACTTACCTTCCCTTGACCACTGTTCCCGAACGTGATGTACTCTTTGGAGCTCGGGGGAGTGAGACTAGAGAACCATCTGCGATGTCCCGTCATGTGGCGAGAGCATCCTGAGTCCATGATCCAAACGTCTTCCAGTCCCCGATCCTGCACAATCAGTGGCTATAAGTGGGAGCAAATAGTCCGGCACCAGGTTTAGCAAAAGAGCTAAACCAGTGTCGAGCCATCTGCTCAAAAGATGGAAAGTGAAAACCATCAAAAGAGTTCGGACCAAAACGCGGCTCAAAGATAGGTCCTTGGTTCTGCCTAAACCTGCGGCCACGAGGTCCAGGACCGTAGCCAACACGTCCTGGAACTCTGCTGGAACGGACACCACCAACTGGAGCACGGGCATGAAAGTCATCTCCCCTACCACCACCTACACGATGTGGCCTGGCCTCCAGCCTCTCCCCACGTCGAGGAACACGCAGTCTACCACCCTGCTGGTAGAACTGCTCCTGATCACCACGAGCCCTCTCTGCTCTCTCAACTCGCTTCCTCCTGAAGCAAAACTCCGCAAGATGCCCAGTCTCTTTGACAGTACTCACAATGATTGGTGGGCTTCTTGGGGTGTGGTTGAAGCTTGGGATTCTTGGGCTTAGTGGTGTTAGGTGTTGTCTTCTTGGGCTGAGAGGGTCCAGGAAGAGAGTTCTAGAGTAGTGTGGAGATGTTTGGGCTTTGGAACCCAAATGGGCTTCTTGGGTGGAGCTTTGGGTGGTTCATGGATCACTACATCCTTGGGCTGACAAGCCTGGGAAGACTCAATGGCAATGGGTCTTGGGATATCTCTGCTCAGGAGTCATTTTACTCCACTCCACTGCCCGGCTAATGGCACTCTCAAAGTCAGCCTTGGTGTAGGTGTAACCTACCCCAAACCCATCCTGCCTCTTGAACTGCTGGATCATCATGCCGAGCTGTGGCTCTCTGGCACTGATCCAACTCAGGATAGAACGGAGGTAAAAGTTCTCATTCTGAGAATCAGCTAGCTCCTCTCTCAAGGAAGCTAGAACCTCCACCTGAGACAAGCAGGTCTCACACTCACTCTCTACTTGGACAGACTTCTCGGCTTTTAGCTTGATCAACTCAAGTCTAAGAGATAGGCAGTTCTCACAGACAGTGGGTGGAACTGACAATGTCTCAATCTCTAGCCTAGTCTGCGCAAGCTCAGCTCTCAACCTCTCCAAATCACCCAAATGCTCATCGCCCTTGGATTTCAGCTCAGCTATGGTAGCTAGATGAGATGGGCAATCAACACAGGGTGCGACGATAGTGGCTTGAGCATCTTTTCAGCTCTAGCTGAGTGCTTTCAAGCTCAGTGGCCAAAGCGTCCCTCTCAGCAACCCTTTCTGTGTACTTGGACTTCAGAGTCGACAAGTCACACAGAAGCACCTCACACTTCGGGCACTCACTGCTATCACCCAAGCAAGGGGAAGAAGATAGACTCTCAATTCTGTCGTTGGCCACAGCAAGCTCACTCTCTAACTCATCTATCCTCTTCTTAGTCCCCCTAAGCAGTTTTTCCCGATATTTCAACTCCTGACGATTGCTCTCAAGTAAATCAACGATTTCGGGCTCATAGGATGATACCTTTTCGTTGTCGTCGTCGTCGAAGTCGTCGGAGGAGCTCTTTTCTTCCTTATCCCCAAGAGCCATTGAACAGAAGCTCTTGCGGGATCTTCGGCGCTGGTGTGAGCGGCTCTTCGGCTTGTCTCCGAAGGCCATGAAGCAGAGGCCCGCCGGATCGTCCTTGTCCTTCCCCTTCCTGATGGCGATCTCCTCATCGCTTGAGCTCGATGAAGAGGAAGAAGATGTGGACCGCATGGAGTAGCTCTTCTCCATTTCATCGAAGAAGGCCTTGTCGCGCTTCTTGTTTTCCTCGCCGGTAGTCCTTCAGGGCCTTCTTGAAGAATCTGGTCTTCGGCTTGCCCTTGTTGAAGGATGAGCTCTCGTGCTTGCCGGAGTCGTGGAAGCCACCACCGGTGCCCTTCTTGTGACCTATTGCGCTTGGGGCAGTCGGCGATGAAGTGTCCTGGATCACCACACTCAAAGCACCCGGATTTTGTGCCGTGTCTTTTGAACATTCTCATGTCATAGACACGACGCACCCGGTTGTTAAAAAGACACAAATCATCATCTCCCAACAACTCAAGCTGGTCCTCAGTGATAGACATCAAAGAGAACCCAGCACAGCTCACAGAAGAAGGATCAACAAAAGGTGTAGCAAGGGCCAGATATTTTGATCCAGAACTAGTGAGATTTGATCTCAGCTGGAGATCAACCTCAGTAGCCTTCAGCTTGCTAAACAGCTCAGAAATGGTCAAGGTATCATAAGAAGTACTCTCAATGATAGAAGATACCTTGATCTCCCAGATCTTTGGGTCCAAGGTATGGAGAACCTTGAGCGCCTGCTCATGATCTGAGACTAACTGAGCACCCTCAGCCTTGTTGTCCCGAAGCTTGTTTATGATCGACTGAAAAAGACCAAACAAAGCCTCAACAGATTCACCCGGCTTCTGTGTGAAATTCTCATATTCACGCCGGTAGGTCTGATAGAGCCGAGCCTTGACCTGTGCTGTTCCCTCATGGTGTGCCTTGAGGGTAGCCCAGATCTCTCTCGCAGTGGAGAGATGGCTCATACACTCAAACTCAGTGGGACCTAAACCAGAGAAAAGAATGTTCACAGCCTTACTGTTGCTCAGATGCTGAGCAATGATACCAGCAGTACCATGCTCTCAGCGACTGGCAATATGACAAACGTGGTGTGAACGCAAATGTCCCAAATGTCCGAACCCTGGCTCATGAGATAGGCTCGCATGCGAGTCTTCCAATAGTTATAGCCATAGGCTTCCAAGGACGGGACCTTGCTAGGAGACTTCATGGTCACTACTGGGGTTTAGAACCGGTTAAGGTATGGAAAACCCCTAACCTCGCTCTGATACCACTTGTAGGACCGAAAGTAGCAACCAAAGGGGGGGGTGAATGGACGCCTTAAAAATTCTTTCGAATATATGGCCTGTTCCCAACACCCAACGCACCTCAAAAGGCTAAGCAGCAGAAATGAACAGATAGCCTTAGTCTAAAGGTATCTAGCCTAGAAGCAACTGATGTTAAACAGAGAACTACCAAAGCAGTGCAACTAGGCAGATAAACAAAGTATACTAGACATGTCAGGCCAAACTTCTCAATGAAATGATCTAAGTATATATAAAGTGAGATGAGAAGTTACTGTTCAGATTTGTCTCCTGTTCGGAACTTGGCGAAGCCTGCTTTGCCCATCGAGGTCTGCTTCGGTGGTCGAAGCCTGCTTCACTGGTTTGAAGTGGCAGGGAGCGAAGTATGCTTCGAAGCGAAGTACGGAAGTATCGAAGCTAGCTTCGAACCGAGTGCTTCGAAGCCTATTCTTCGAACAAATTGCTTCGAACACAACGCACAGACAAACAACCTTCGAAAAGAGAAGCGAAGGCTGACACGCGATAGAGAAACCAAAACGAAGCCTACACTCTACCTTCGAACAAACACATCAAGACCTTCGAAAATGACAGCTGCCAGGAACTCACGTCGAGCGAAGTTTAACAAACAGATAAGCTTCGAAGCCAACTTCGAAACCTGTCGAAGTATGGACTTCAAAGAGCTCGAGTCGAAGTACCTTCACACAGACGTTCGAAGTATGAAACACTGACAGCTCAAAAAGTTTTTCGAAGCTAGAATCACAGTAAACAAAGTGAAGATGAAATTCAAGCGAAGCCCTCAGGGAAGATAGATCGAAGCCTGCCTCACAGATCTGAGGGTCTTCGAATCAAAGAGAAGGGGCTTCGACCGGAACAACCAGAAAAGGGACTTTGGCCCTGTCAACACGATCAAAAAGCTAAGCAGTAAAAAGTAAGCCTAGAGTACTAGTGTACTGTTGCTACTGGAAAGTAGTACTACTTGCAACAGCAAGAACTAGTACTACTTGCGTGAAGAACAGAGACAACAGAAGCACAAAAATCACTCGGAATAAAAACCAGTCGCACGTTGTTCGAAGCATTAAAACAACAACAATCACTGCACACAGAATGTTTTGAACAGAGAATAACTCATCACAACATCATGAAAAAACATAGGGAAGCAAAGAAGGAAATGCCGTGAGCAGAGCCTGGCGGCGCACACACAAGAGAGAGAAAACGCAGGGAACAAGAGGAATGACCCAAGGAATTGATTGAAAAATGATTTCAGCAAAAGGGTAGTCCAACCCTAGGGATTGGGGCCCTATTTATAGGCTGCCCAATGGCCTAGAATATTCTACCAGCCCCTTAGGGTTTTTTACAGACGCAGGAATAAAAGGAAAAGACTCAACTGCCCTTAGGTATTTTTACAGACACGACTGACTGACTGTGGGCCTAGAGATACAGATGACTTATCCGGAAGCTAAGCTTTCGTAGCGACTATGGCTTCCCTTCTGGACAGTCCGATACAAGATCAACGGTTGTCAGTTTTGCGCCAAAACTGACAAAGCCTCCACCGACTTTGCACCAGGTACTCGGATTGGGCCGGCCCGACTTCGCAGCTCTCTCAGTCCGGCAGTCACTCACCGCCCGTGTACCTGAGTCAATCCTGGTCAACAGCCTAGTGGGTCTTCTACTGCTTCTGGCCCATGTACCCGGATTGGGTCAGCCCGACTTCGCAGCTCTCTCAGCCCGACCATCGCTTGCTGCCTGTGTACCTGAGTCACACGCGGCCCATGAAACAGCAAATCTCTTCTTCTTCTGTCCTCTTTGACTATCGTTGACAATGACTCATCACATCTAGAGCCATGAGGCCCACGCTATTCAGCATGGCTCCTCACCAGGGCAGGCACAAGAAACGAGGTAAGTTTCTGTTCATCCTGTAGCATGATTCTATTTTATGTTTTTGTTTAGCATCTGCAGTATTTTGGATTGAATATTAGATCTCTTTTATTCATCTGTTTCTGAACTATTTATCATTTAATCTGTAATGAATACACTGTGTGTTTACTGAATCAATCTTTGTCCTAATTAGATGTGTTAAATAGTGTGCTACTCATTAGACTTTAATTTTACGGTTCACTTTTGATTAGAATGTTTTGTTAATCTTGTGTTGGATGAAATGTCTATGAGATATGGATAGTTTTATATGCCAGATGTTTTAGCTTTGATTTGATGAAAGGTTTGTTGGAATGTCATTAATGTTGTGAGTTATTTTAGTCTGCCTTTAAGCACTATATTGGTGTCTTTCTGTTTAGGACACCGGTCGTTTTTAGGCTAGATTATTTTTAGCTCTTTTGATCTAGTTGTTTCTGCTGATTGTTTGTTGAGGTGCGTTGGGTGTTGGGAGAAGGCCATTGATTCGAAAGAATTTTTTAGGCACCCACTCACCCTCCTCTAGTCGCTACTTTCGGTCCTACAAGTGGTATCAGAGTCTGGTTAGGGTTTTTCCATACCTTAACCGGTTCTAAACCCAGTTAGTGATCATGACATCTTATGGCAAAGTCCCGTCCCTGGAAGCTTTTGGCTACACTTATTGGAAGACTCGCATTCGAGCCTATCTCATGTGCTAGAGCTCGGACATTTGGGACGTTTGTGTTCACGCTACTTTTACCATACTTCCTGTTGCTGAGCATACATCCCCCGAGATAATCGCCCAATATCAGAACAACAACAAAATGGTGAACATTTTGTTTTCAGGTTTAGGTCCCACTGAGTTTGAGCGTGTGAGTCATCTCAGCACTACTAGAGAGATCTTGGCTACCCTCCAGGCACACCATGAGGGGACAGCCTAGGTCAAGGCTCGGCTCTATCAGACCTACCGGCGTGAATATGAAAATTTCACACAGAAGCCGGGTGAATCTATTGAAGCCTTGTTTGGTCGTTTTCAATCAATCATCAACAAGCTTTGGGCCAACAAGGCCGAGGGAGTTCAGCTGGTCTCAGATCATGAGCAGGCGCTCAAGATTCTTCATACCTCGGACCCTAAGATCTGGGATATCAAGGTATCCTCTATCATTGAGAGCACCTTTTATGATACCTTGACTATTTCAGAGCTGTTCAGCAAGCTCAAGGACACAGGGGTTGATATCTAGTTGAGATCAAATCTCACTGGTTCTGGATCAAAAACCCTGGCCCTTGCGACACCATCTGCTGAATCCTCTTCTGTGAGCTGTGCTGGGTTCTCCTTGATGCCTATCACTGAGGACCAGCTTGAGTCGCTAAGAGATGATGATCTGTGTTTGTTTAACAACCGGTGTGTCGTATCTATGATAAGCGAATGTTCAAAAGACACGTCACAAAATCCGAATGCTTTGAGTGTGGTGATCCAGGTCATTTCATCGCCGACTGCCCCAAGTGGAATGGTCACAAGAAGGGTACCAGTGGTGGCTCCTATGACTCTAGCAAGCACGACAACTCCACCTTCACAAAGGGCAAGCCTAAGACAAGATTCTTCTGAAAGGCCCTGAAGGACTACCAGCGTGAGAACAAGAAGCGAGACAAGGCCTTCTTAGCTGAGATGGATAGAAGCTACTCCAAGCGGTCTTCGTCTTCTTCCTCTTCATCAAGATCAAGCGATGAGGAGATCGTGATCAGGAAGGGGAAGGAAAAGGACAATCTGGTGGGCCTCTGCTTCATGGCCTTCGGGGACAAGCCGAAGAGCCGCTTGCATCACCGCTGAAGATTCCGCAAGATCTTCTACTCAATGGCTCTTGGGGATAAGGAAGAGAATGGCTTCCCCGACAACTTCGACGACGACGACGATGAAAATGTATCCTCCTATGAACAAGAAGTCGTTGATTTACTTGGGTGGTAGCAGTGAGTGCCCTAACTATGAGGTGTTGTTGTGTGACCTGACGACTCTGAAGTCCAGGTACACAGAGAGGGTAGATGAGAGAGATGCTTTGGACACTGAGCTTGAGAGCGCTCAGTTGGAGCTGAAAGATGCTCATGCCACTATCGTCGTGCCCTGTGAAGACTGCACATCCCATTTAGCTAGTTTAGCTGAGCTGAGAGCCAAGAGTGATGAGCAGTTGGGCGAGTTGGAGAGAGTCAGAGCTGAACTGGAGCAGACTAGGCTAGAGCTTGAGACACTGTCAGTTCCACCCACTGTTTATGAGAACTGCTTGTCTCTGAGATTGGAGCTGATCAAGCTAAAAGCTGAGAAGTCTCTCAAAGTCGATAGAGAGTGTGAGATCTACTTGTCTCAGGTGGAGGTACTAGCTTCCTTAAGAGAGGAGCTAGCTGATGCTCAGAATGAGAATTTTTACCTCCATTAGATCTTGAGTTGGGTGAGTGCCAGAGAGCCACAACTCGGCATGATGATCCAGTAGTTCAAAAGGCAGGATGGGTTTGGGGTATGTTACACCTATACCAAGGCTGATTTTGAGAGTGCCATTAGCCGAGCAGTGGAGTGGAGTAAGATGACTCCTGAACAGAGATATCCCAAGACTCACTCCACTGAGTCTTTCTAAGCTAGTCAGCCCAAGGATGGAGTGTTCCAAGAAAAACCTAAAGCTCCACCCAAGAAGCCCATCTAGATCCCAAAGCCTAAACAACTTCACACTTCTCTTGACTCTCTACCTGGACCCTCTCACACCAAAGAGTCTACACCCAACACCACAAAGCCCAAGAACCCCAAGCCTCAACCACATCCCAAGAAGCCTACCTATCACTATGAGTACTGTCAGAGAGACGGACATCTTGACGTGGGCTTCCTGAGCTTCCTCCGCGCTGATGTGGTTGACGTGGGCATGAACCACCTGGTTGGGGGCCGGACCTTAAGGCTTCTTGGGGTGAGGACACTGATGCGCGTAGTGCCCTTCCTTCCGGTAGTTGAAGCAGACGACCGACTTCACTTGGCGGTCCCTCATGATCGGGGCCTTGGCAGCGGGCGTCGGCTAAGCGGCCGGAGCTGGTGGAGTGGGGCGAGAATGCCCGGCGTTGGAACCACCAGCGGCGTGAGGTGGCCTGTAGACGGGCTGAGGATGGTAGGCAGGTGCTGGTGGCAGAAGGATGAAGCGGGGCCTCTGAGAGTTCGCCTGATGATGCTTGAACGCAGTCATCTTCCTCTTCTTGAGGTCCAACTTATTTTGCTCAGTCTCTTGGATGAGCGCTTTATTCACCAACCGTTGAAAGTCGGCGTAGTCGGTGGTGACGAGCTAGATGGACAGCTCATCCTTAAGTCCCTAGAGGAACTTGGCCTAGCGGAGGGCATCGGTTCGCACCTCTTCTAGCGCGTAGCATGCCAGACAGTTGAACTCATGGAGATACTCCATGACAGTCCGACTGCCTTGTTGCAGGTCACGAAATTCCTGCTGTTTCACCGTGATGACTTCGGCGGGGACGTGGGCGGTGCGAAAGGCGATGGTGAACTCCGCCCAAGTCACCACGTGGTCCTCCGGTTGGGACTCACGGTAGTTGTCCCACCATTCTGCGATGGGATCCTGGAGCTGATGAGTGGCGAATGCCACTCTCTCCCGGTCGGTGCAGGGGAGGAGATCCAACTTCTTTCCGATGGTGCTGAGCCAATCTCCGGCCTCCATAGGGTTTGTGGTGCTGGAGAAGATTGGGGGACGCACGCGCAGGAACTCTGAGAGTTGAGGCGCGGGTGCGGGGCTGGTGCACGAGGGGCGGGCTCCACATTCTGCAGCCGATCCAACTGCGCCTGTTGGTGCTGCATCTAGGTGAGGAGGGCGGTAATCAGCTGGTTTTGATTAGCCATCATTTCCGCCAAGGTGGG
Organism: Zizania palustris; assembly: GCA_019279435.1. Classification (NCBI taxonomy): domain Eukaryota; kingdom Viridiplantae; phylum Streptophyta; class Magnoliopsida; order Poales; family Poaceae; genus Zizania; species Zizania palustris. The sequence continues at coordinate 22,865,897 of JAAALK010000288.1, forward strand.
GTGGTTAGCGGAGGGTGGCCCAGTCCGACGTTGGCCCGTTGCACCCCAGTTGGGTACAACACTTCCAGGTAGACCGTTGCTTGCCCCTTCACCATTGTTGGACCCTGTGTCCTGGTTATCAGCCATCTTCTGAACATACAAAATTTTTAGTCACAAGAGAAGCTTAAAGTAAGCTTTACCGAGAAAAACAGCCTAGAGGGGCTCATACATATATATATAGGTGGCATAAAATGTTCATTACATCAAAGTTTTATTTTAGTCTACACACAACACAAGTTGTTGCAGGTAGCGCCACACTCACGAAATTTATTCATACATCAATCAACGATGGCTATCGTCTACTCGCCATCGGAGGCGGTCTCCGTGCGCTCTGGACCACGAGGGTCCTGAGGGACGGTGGGCTCGAGAAAATTCTCGATGATGGGGTCGGAGACGATGGCGGGGCGCGAGGCAGGAGCGCTGGAGCTAGATGGTCCGGCAGCCGTGGGGTGTGCTGTTATTCTCTTGGGGCGAGGGGCGGGCTCGCGGATTGGCTTCTTCCTCCTTGGGACGAGGGGGACCATCTTCGCTATGTCCTTCTGCAGCTGAATAATCTTACGCTGCAGCTCGCTATTTTATTGGATCAAGTTCTTCATCTCCTGGCGAAGGAACTCGACCGCCTCATGGTGCTCTTCGACGTCAAGCACGACCTCGGTATGGAGATCGTCCATGGCCTGAAGAAGACGCGTCTGCTGGGCCATGACCGGATCGCGATCGGAGTGAACCCCGATGTAGATGCTACGGTGGGCACCGGGAGTGCGCTTCGGCACGAGCCGGAAGGACATGTTTTGAAGACGATCATCATAGATCATCCTCATCTCCATGAGGGCTTGGAGGGCGACGCGTTGTCATGCGACGTTGAAGGTTGGGCCCCCAAATGCAGCCGTGAAGAACAACAGGTGCTCGCCGGATCCATGGATGGTAAGGGAGACATCGCAGGGTCCTGCGAACTCTTCCATGTACACCCATGGAACTTGGGCTCGAAGAGGAACCCAAGGAAGGTGACCATCATTTGGAGCTCCCTGACGAAGCCCTCAAAGTGGTGGCAGAAGCTGTGCACTTGGTAGACTGGCATCTACAAAAACAACAGTTGAAGGAAAGTGAGGACAGGAACAAAGCTATAAAGTAGGTTTTCGTGAAATAATTTTTTATGCAGCTAAGGGCTAGGCTGGTCCGTTTGGCTTCCTACATCAAGTCGGCTCTGATACCATCTTCTGACACCCCGATTTAAAAAATCGGAACATTATTGAATTTCCAAAGAAAAACAATAATACAAGAGGTTCATCATGCGACATGTACATACGAGCAATCATCTGTGGTATGCAGACCACATTATTACAAAAGAGTAAAATTAAAATAAGTAAATAAAAGCATGACGAACGCCCTCTTCAGGATCTTCTTCTTGACTGGGTCGCTACTCCAGATCATCTTCCTCGTAGTAGGCATCCTCTGAATGGTGTGTCCAACGGGTATGAGTACAAAAAGTACTCAACAAGCCACCACAAATGCAATAGTAATGCAAGGTAATAACAAAGGAAGGATAATGGCTAAAAGTGCGGAAACGTACATTTTTCAGTTATTGCATTTAGTGTAGTCAAATTTAATCATGCGGAATAATAAACATGAACATCATAATAACATCTAACTCGAGGAGTACATTTTCCCTCCTCGCACAACAGTCCTTCATTCCAAACCATCATGCACATCCATTAAAAGTAAACTAACTATGGATGTCACGCAACCCGCCCTTGACCGTGGGCTCGACTTTTCGAAAAAATTTATGACTCTGATCAGAGGTGTACTACTGTACCCACAAGGCACGCACTCATCCCAAACACAAAGGTGTAACGAGATGACCCATACCATGGGAACTCGTGCCAAAACCTCAGCATGAAATGCTCCAAGCGATAACCACCCGCTCTAGGTTTCGCCGGCGCTCCGGGCCGCATCCCGACTAACGCCGTGCCCCCTTTTGCGCCACGTCGGTACAAGCCACCCGCAGGTGCTGCTTGACCCATATCCAAGTGGTGGCCTTGGTTTGGAACACCCCATACCTTAGTTAGGACTTACCCACTAGACTTGTGGTTAGTACGGAAGTGTATTGCAACGGATCCCGCAGATCGGTCCTTATAGTGCCCCGGGTACTACCGACCAATGCCCTAGATTGCACCCGGAACCCACCATGCATACACTCATAACCATAACTCTATCACCAAGAGAAATCCAGAGATAAGGATAACGGGGATCATATAGTAGATTCCAATCGCTACGACTCATTTTTAATCCTATAGAAATCGTGTCGATACATTGGACACTAGCTAATAGTACTAATAATATGGTGACAAGGAGTTTAGGCTATATAGCATGGCTTGGGTTGCACATCAAGGTCGGGGGATCCTAATAAATATATTATAAGGCTTTCATTTGACTAATGCTTGTATATCCTATGCGTTTTAGCGATAGTTTAGTAAAACATGGGTTCAACATGCTCAAAAGGTTGGTTTGGTGACTTGCCTTGTTCAGTGAAAGGCGACGGGGGAACCTCCGGGTAATATTCCGGCTCCTCTTCGGCGTCGTAGTCTTCTCGATAAAAATAAATTAAACGTAACATTCAATTAAATAATCCAAAAATCACACAACATGTATATAAGCTTTGATTGGTTTGAACCAAGGTAAATAAGGTTGTTAAGTTCCTGATTTTATTTTATGGATATTTTAATATTAACTTTAATGGAATAAAGGCCTTTCTAAAGAGGAGTAAAAATGTATTTCACTTTCTAACTAATTTAAAACAGGAGGTTCAGTGTAAACCTAGAGGTTTTATTACACTAATATGAAAAGAATAAAAGATAAATTTTTCTAAAGTTGAAATGGACAAATTTGAGTTATCCTAAAGTGCATATGAATATGTTATTAAATAAAAATAAAATACTCAATATAAACCTACTGTTTTATTGCATTAACATGTAGAGAATAAAATTATAAATTTTCTGGAATTGAAATGGTAATTTTTGGAGTTAAAATGCGCATGATATGAATTCTAGAAGTTTAAAACCATTTCTGGAATTTAAATTAAACCAAAAACAAGCGTCGGTCCACGGTGAACCGGATTCACCGTGAACCCGCGCACTATGCGCGTGCGCCAGATCCAGATCCACCGTTGGATCGTGATCGGGCGGCCACGGGCGAGGCGGGGGAGTTAAGTTAACGAGGACAACCATGATTAAAACATCGAACCGGTACACGATGGATGGCCTAGATCCATCGTGGGTTTTAAATACTAACGAACGCACGAGATCACACCGTACCGCTTTGCTCAGATCTGACAGCGTGGATTAAACCGAGGGACCGATTTAATCATGGCCGTTGGATCACGATCGCGTGGTCGAGGATGAATCCAACACGGCACGGGTAGTTACCCACGTCGGTCGTCTTCTCTAGCAATGGCGAGCAGGCCAGGGACCACGGTGAGTGGTAGCGGCTGGATCTAAGGGCTAAAATGGAAAGGGGACACTACGGGGATCACGAGGGTACCGTTAGCGGGACGAATGGTCATCGGAGCATGGTCGGCGATGAGCGGGGGTGGCAAAGGCATTCGGGTCCTCATCGGCGATGGCAGTCCGGCGGGGTTCATCGCCGGTGGAGGGGTGGCCGAGGTCGGGGAGGCGTCGACGGTCACGTTGGTGCGGTCGCCGAGGGTGGAAGAGTACTCCGGCGATGGCGAGCGGCGGCTGGAGCGAAGGTGGCATTGTGGCGTTAAAGTGGGCGTCTCTGGCATTCCGTTCATTCTCAATGCGAATAGGCGTGCGGGCTGGATGCGGTGGAGGCGTAGGGTTTAAATAGAGGCACCAGCGGGGGTAGGGGGGCGTAATCGGGGGAGACCGGGGTAAACGCGGTTTTAAACACCGGTGAGCTCAGTTGCATGGGGTTCATCGAACCTGGACACGAATCGGCTAGAATTGAAGAGGGGGAAACGGTCGTCAGGGATCGGGCGACGTAAAGGCAGGCTCAATTCGGGGAGAGGGGGTCGGGAGCAACAGATCTGAGGCGCGTTAAGGCATCTGTCGGCGAGGGGGGATTTGGGCGCCGATCTCGTGGGGACGACGAATCTGACAGATGGGGGCCACCGGGCAGCGGCGCGAGCGTATGGGTGTGGCGACTGACGGGTGGGGTCAGGCGGTCGGGCACACGCGTGAAGGGAGAGGGGAGTCACTGACTAGCGGGACCTGGGTGTCAGAACGGGTGTGGGGAAGGGAGCGGGCTTGGCCGACCGATTGAGGGAGAATGGGGGAAAAGGGGCCCGTTACTATTTCAATTCTTTTCTGAATAAATTTAATTGCTAAAATTGATTTAAAATATTTGGGCTACTTCCAAGGGTGATAAAAATTTGTAAAAATTCTCAAAAATATATTTTGGCCTTGGGATCACATACAAAATTTTCTAGCCCCTTGTTTTGATGTTTTACCTAGGTTCTAGTTCAATTAAGCTTAGAAGGGCATTAAAGGCATTTCAAAATAAATTATTTCAAGAAAAATATATTAAATGGTATTTTTATTTCTCTGAAAATTTGGGGTGTTATATCCAGGTCGTTCTGGATACAGCTTTGGACCTCATGGCTAAGACTTTAGGCAGAACCGAGGACCACACTTTGAGTCGTGTTTTGGTCTGGACTCTTATGATTCTTTCTACTTTCCTTCTTTTGAGCAGATGGCTCGACACTGGTTTAGTTCTTTTGCTAAACCTGGTGCCATACCATTTGCTCCCACTTACGACCACTGATCGTGTAGAATCGAGGACTGGAGGACATGTGGATCATGGATTCAGGATGCTCTCGCCACATGAAGGGACATCGCAGATGGTTCTACAGCCTCACTTCCCCGATCTCCAAGGAGTACATCACTTTCGGGAACAGTGGTCAAGGGAAGGTACATGGACATTGGCTCAATTCGCATCTCTGATCATTTCTCTTTGAAGAATGTTGCTTTGGTTGGAAATTTGAATTTCAATTTGATTTCTATTTCACAACTTCTTGAGGATGGCTTAGAGGTTCGATTTAAGAAGGACATGTCTTATGTTGTTGATTCTAGAGGATCTTTGGTTTGCCAGATCTTACCCTTCGGTAAGGTTTTTCAAATTTATTTCTCTAGTTCTTTTGGCCCTTCTCGCTGTTTGATTTCTAGATCCTCCTCTGAGCTCTGGAAGTGGCATAGGAGATTAGGCCATTTGAGCTTTGATCTATTAGTCAGATTGAGCTCTATGGACCTTATCCGAGGATTTCCCAAGCTTAAGATGGAGAAGGATCTAGTTTGCCATCCCTGTCATCACGGGAAAATGGTTGCCGCTTCTCACGCACCTGTGACTCAGGCGATGACTCCGTACCTGGGAGAGCTATTACACATGGACACTGTTGGTCTAGCTCGGGTACGCTCAGTCAGTGGGAAGTGGTACACGCTTGTGATAGTTGACGATTTTTCTCGATTCTCATGGGTTTTCTTCTTGGAGTCTAAGGATGAGACTTTTCAGTTTGTTCATGATCTGATTTTGAAGCTGAAGAACGAGAACAATGGTTGGATGCGAGCAATTCTCTCTGACAACGAATCTGAGTTCAAGAATTCTCAGTTCATCAGCTTTTGTAGTGATCAGGGTCTTGATCATCAGTTTTCTGCCCCTTACACTCCCCCACAGAATGGTGTTGTGGAACGAAAGAACCGCACACTGGTTGAGATGGCCAAGGACGATGCTCGATGAGCATAGGACTCCTAGGCGCTTTTGGGCTGAAGCCATGAACATGGCTTGCTATCTGGCCAACCACATTTTTCTTAGAGCTTACTTAGGTAAGACGTCATATGAGTTGCGATTTGGCAAACAACCCAAGGTGAGTCACTTGCGACCGTTTGGCTGCAAGTGCTTTGTGCTCAAGAAGGGAGGGCATTTGGACAAGTTTGAGTCTCGTTGCTGGGATGTGAGTCTTTCTTGGTTATGCTTTGCATTCTCGAGGCTTCTGTGTTTGGAACCTTGACTCCTAGCAGCTTGTCATGACTTGCGAGGTTTCTTTTGATGAGTCCATGCCTTCACTGACTCCTTATTTGAGTTTTCCAGAGATGATGAGCTTGGAGAGTCCATCTTCGAGGAAGATGATGACGCTCCTGCTGTCGATGAGGGTGGGCCTTCTACACAGCCTGCAGACCCCACACCTTCTGAGACTTCGACTGAGGACGAGGGCGGACCTCTGATCACTTCTTCCACTTCGATCGAGCCCCCTCAGTCGAGTCTAGAGGTGCCAGCTGCTGACTCCGGTGCGGTGACTTTAGATCACCTAGGATCTCGAGTAGTTCAGCGTGATCACCCCTCAGAGCTCATCATCGGTGATCTTATTGAGAGAACTGTGCGCTCTTCTGTTGACTCGCTTGCTATGTTTGATGAATCTACTTTTGTTGCCTCTTTTGAGCCCAGAGATGTTTCTCATGCTCTTTCTGATTCGAATTGGATAAACGCCATGCAAGAAGAGCTTGAGAATTTTGTTCAGCAATCGGAGTTTGGACACTGGTTGAGCTGCCACCTAGATGCAATCCCCATAGGCACCAATTGGGTGTTCAAGAACAAGCAAGGTGAAGATGGGGTTGTGGTGTGCAACAAAGCTCGACTAGTTGCCCAGGGTTTTTGCCAGAAATATGGTATTGATTTTGAGGAGAATTTCGCCCCTGTTGCCCGTCTTGAGTCCATTCACATTCTTTTGGCATTCGCCGCTTCTAAGGGATTTAAGCTTTTCAAATAGATGTCAAGAGTGCTTTTCAGAACGGGTACATAGAGGAGGAGGTCTATGTTAGGCAGCCCCCCGGTTTTGAGAACCCTAAGTTTCCTCGTACATGTTTTTAAGCTACAGAAAGCTTTATAACGTTTGAAGCAAGCCCCCAGGGCTTGGTATGACCGGTTGAATTAGTTTTTGTTGGGGAATGGCTTTGTGATGGGTTATGTGGATAAAACTCTTTTCTTGCTCAGAGATGGCTCAAACTTTTTGATTGCTCAGATTTACGTGGACAACATTATTTTTGGTAGTTCTACTAATGAGCTTGTGTCCAAGTTTTTTGAGCAGATGCACAGTGAGTTTGAGATGAGCCTCATGGGTGAGCTCAAGTACTTCCTAGGGCTCCAGATCAAGTAGACTAAGGACGAAATCTTCATCCACCAGAGCAAGTACACGCGGGACATGTTGAAGAAATTTGATTTTGGTGGAGAGCTAAAGCCTCAGATGACCCCAATGGGTACATCGGGGGGCCTAGACAAGGATGAGAGCGGCGTCAAGGTCAATGAGAGAGAGTATCGAGGGATGATCGGATCGCTGTTGTACTTGACAGCGACGAGACCAGACATTCAGTTTGTCGTGGGACTATGCGTGCGCTTCCAGTCTTCACCATGCGCGTCTCATCAGCAGGATGTCAAGCGCATTTTCAAGTACCTTACCTATGCGCCTAATCTAGGTCTTTATTATTCAGCATCATCGTCTCTTGATTTATCTGGCTTTTCTGACACTGATTTTGGTGGGTGCCGGTTGGATCACAAGTCAACTTCCGGTACTTGCTAGTTTCTCAGGTTATTCACTTGTTTCTTGGTCTTCTCGAAAGCAATATGGAGTTGCACTTTCCACCATAGAGGCTGAGTATGTAGCTGCTGCTAGCTACTGCTCACAGTTGGTTTGGATGATTTCCACATTGCGAGACTTTGGGTTGTTCTTCCCTGCCAGAGTTCCTTTGTTTTGTGATAGCACCAGCACAATTAGTGTAGGGAAAACCCCATGTCTTCATTCAAAAACCAAACATATTGATGTGCGCTTTCACTTTCTGAGGGATCAATATGAGAAAGGTGTCATTGACCTTGTTCATGTTGATACCCATCATCAGTTGGCTGACATTTTCACCAAACCCCTAGATCAGTCTACTTTTGAGCGTTTGCGAGGGGATTTGGGAGTTTTGTATCCTTTTTAGGATATTTTGAGTCAGTTTTCTTTCTTCTTTACTCTTTTCTTGAGTCTTTTTGTGTGTGTTCATATCATGCATATTCACATATCACACTTTGGGCTTGCTTCTGTTATATGATTGATCTGCTTTACTTATTCTAGCTAGTACATGCTTTTGAATACTTGTCGATGATCATGCTTCACTTCAGTTCACTTGATATGTCTGATATTTGTCATATGCATGGCTTTTATGCTTCAAAATTGAAAAATGATCACCATTGCTTCTGGTAACTAGCATGTGTAGGCTGAGTGCTCTTGCTATCTTTTACATGCCTGATAGCTAGTTCCTCACTTAGATGCAGATATGCAACTTGGACATCTATATGCTTTAACATGGAAAATGTGCTATCAAAATGATAAAAAATCAGAAAAATGAAAATCCATGCCTTTTTATGCTTAATTTGCAAAGATCCAGGTGGGTTTGCTTTGTCGCATTGCATTGTTCTAGACTGCTTACCCTAGCACTTTGGTATGAACTAGGACAATGTAATGTATGCCAAGAGCAATGTCTTAAGCTTCTGATGGTCCAGTTCTAGCCTAGGCTTGACTTGGTCGGTTAGCATAAGGTTGACATGCAAATAACCCCTAGCAAAAATGAAAAAGGAAAAGAAAAAGCCTGAAATTTAAAAAGATAACAAGTTTGCTAAAGCACTTTGTTCTGGACAATGCTTATCTTGGTAGATATCAGTTAGCTTTTGCATCTCATGCTTTACCTTGCTTGTCAACTAGAAAATGTGGTGATGCTTTTGTTTGCAAAAATTGAAAATGTGTGCCAATGACTTTCTTTAGATATCATCTGCTGCACTGATCATGCCATGTGTCTTAGACAGTATGTATTTTGCTATACCTGCTAGATGTTGTAATTGCAGTCAATCATATCTGGGAAGCATGTTTTTTACACTGCACCTGTACCCTAGTAGCATTCATTGCATATTTTGAGGGGGAGCTGCATTTCAGGGGGAGTTCGAGTCTGTGTATTTTTAGAGTGCTTTTGGTCTCACTTGATGAGTCCAATTGTCAACAAGGGGGAGAAATTTTAGGTTACTCAATCTTTTAGAAGAGTTTAGGGGGAGTTTTTGGCTTTCTCTGGGATTTGTTTCAGGGGGAGTTTTAGTCTCTTTTGCCTTTACTCTTTGGATATCCTTGTTAATAATTCTGAGATTGCACTCGTTTTTGAGTCTTTATTTTTGGTTAACCATAATGACCGTTTTTCTTGCTTCTATTTGACTTTTGGTCATTAGGGTTAAACTTTTATTTTATTTTCTTCTTTCTGTCTTCTTTTGTTTTTGTTTTCGTGTTTCCACATGTGTTTGCAGATTCTAAAGTGCTGATGAAGAGAAGTGTTGACAATGCGGTCATTAAGGGGGAAATTGAGGAGCCATGTTGAAGAGCATGGGCCTCATGGCTCCACATGTGATGAGTGATTGTCAACTGAAGTCAAAGAGGACATGAAGAGAAGAGAAGACCTGCTGAGTCTGGGCCGCATGTGACTCAGGTACACGGGCACCGAGCGACTGTCGGGCAGAGAGGCCACAAAGTCGGGCTGGCCCAATCTGAGTTCATGGGCTAGGAGCAGCATAATCGGGCCGGCGAGCGATTGCTGGGCTGAGGGAGCTGCGGAATCGGGCCGGCCCAATCCGGATACCCGGTGCGAAGATGGTGGACGCTTTGTCAGTTTCGGCGCAAAACTGATGACCGCTGATCTCAGATCTGACCATGCTCAGGCGAAGCCGTAGCTGCTACGAAAGCTCCGCATCACGACAAGTTATCTTTATTTAAGTTTTTACTATTTTGCCTTTAGGCCCACAGTCTATCAGTCGAGTCTGTAAAAAACCCTAAGGGCATTTCGGTCTTTTCCATTTTTAGTTCAGCGTCTGTAAAAACCCTAGGGGTATTTTTGATTTTTCCCATTTATTGGGCTGCCTATAAAAAGGCCCCAATACTTAAGGTTAGGTTTACCCATTTTGAAAAAACACTTTCCCAATTTCAGAAATCGTGGGTCACTTTCCCTTGCAATTTTTCCACCGTGTTCTTCTTTGAGATTTCTGCCGCCGCCGTCATTTTCTCTTCTCCGAATGATTTTCTTCTCCGGCCTTCACATCCGTGCACGTCTCACGCAGGAGCTACAATGGCTAGAGCAGCTAGCGTAGCTAGCGTAGCACTGCGGCTGCCAAGACGCACAGGCTAAGTGACAACTAGCACCTATGCCGGCAGCTAGCGCCTATGCCAGCAGCTAACGCTACGTGCAGCCTCCTTGGTGCGTCTTGCCTTGCTGCAGCAGCGACAACAGCAAGGTCTTTTGTGGAGTAGGTTGGTGTGGGGGTCCGTGCAGTGTACCGGCTGGAAGCACAATCCGTGCGGTGAATCAGCGGAAGCTTCGAGGCGCGTCGTCAGCCTGACAGAGGAACCAGAGCAGGCACAAGAAATGAGGTAAGTTCTTTTCATCCTGTAGCATGATTCTATTTCATGTTTTTGTTTAGCATTTGCAGTATTTTGGATTGAATATTAGATCTCTTTTATTCATCTGTTTCTGAACTGTTTATCATTTAATTTGTGATGAATGCACTGTGTGTTTACTGAATCAATCCTTGTCCTGATTAGATGTGTTAAATAGTGTGCTACTCATTAGAGTTTAATTTTACGGTTCACTTTTGATTAGAATATTTTGTTAATCTTGTGTTGGATGAAATGTCTGTGAGCTATGGATAGTTTTATATGTCAGATGTTTTAGCTTTGATTTGATGAAAGGTTTGTTGGAATGTCATTAATGTTGTGAGTTATTTTAGTCTGCCTTTAAGCACTGTGTTGGTGTCATTCTGTTTAGGACGTCGGTCGTTTTTAGGCTAGATTATTTTTATCTCTTTTGATCTAGTTGTTTCTGCTGATTGTTTGTTGAGGTGCGTTGGGTGTTGGGAGAAGGCCATTGATTCGAAAGAATTTTTAAGTGCCCATTCACCCCCTCTGGTCGCTACTTTCGGTGCTACAACAGTCGAGGGCTCCGGGGCCATGCAAGGCACGATGGGCAATGTCGTGTCCACACAAGGCGCGCCATATGATGGTGGAGCCACTGGAGCCGCTGGAGGTGTACCTGCAAAAGACAAAGGTAGTTGAACCACTGGATTAGTCAAAAACAAAGACTCCAACTCAAGGTCAGAGGAGGGTGTGGAGTCGGTGAAGAAAGGAAAGACCAACTTAGCGAATATGACATGTCACGAGATAAGGACACGACGGGAAGAGAGGTCAAAGCATTGGTACCCCTTGTGGTCGGGGGAGTAATCGAGAAACACACAGAGGGTCGAGAGGGGTGCAAGCTTATGAGGAGCAGTGGTAGAAGTGTTGGGATAGCAGGCGCACCCGAAGACACGAAGGTGAGCATAGGAAGGGGGTACCAAACAAGACATGGTGAGGAGTGGGAGCGCGTGTGGCCTTAGAAGGCAAGCGATTGAGCAAGTAGGTGGCAGTCAGGAGGCTCTCAGCCTAGAAGCAAGTGGGAGCAGAAGCCTAAAAAAGCATAGAGCACATAACATTGTTAGTGGTGCGAATCATACACTCAGCCTTGCTGTTCTGAGGGGAAGTATAGGGGCACAACATGTGCAACTGGACTCCCTTAGAGAGGAAGAAAGCTCGGGAGGCGGAGTTATCAAACTCACGGCCATTATCATACTGTAACGCCTTGATAGTGACCCCAAACTGAGTGGACACTCAAGCAAAGAAGTGAGTGAGCGTGGGGAAGGCGTCAGACTTGGAACACAAAGGAAAAGTCCATGAGTAGTGAGAAAAATCATCAAGAACAACCAGATAATATTTATAACCAGAAATACTCATGATCGGAGAGGTCCACAAGTCACAGTGAATAAGGTCAAAGACATGAACAACATGCGAGGAAGAAACAGAAAAGGGTAAATGAACATGGCTACCTAGCTAACTCGCATGATAAATATGCTCACTAGTAGCCCTAGTACATGGAACAGAAGAGCTACTACAAAGCTGAGCAAAAATGTCGACGCCGGGGTGACCAAGCCGGCGGTGCCAGAGGGTGGAGGAAGCTATGGCAGTGAACGCAGATGAAGGTGGAGCAGCGGAAGGCAGAAGGCGAAGCGTGTAGAGGGGTCCAGTGCTATCACATCGGATAAGAGGACGTCGGGTGACCAAATCCTTCACAGTCAAACCAAAGGAGTCAAATTCAATAGAACAAGAGTTATAAAAAGTGAACTGACGAATGGAAAGAAGATTATGAACAATGTCATGGGCAACAAGAACATTGTGAAGGCAAAAAGAACCACAAAAATCTGCATCACCCACAGAGGTGACCGGAAGACACAAGCCATTCCCGACCATGATGGAAGAGGGGCAAGATGGGTGGGACGGCCTACGTGAAGAGAGTATACCAGCATGGGGAGTGGTGTCGTAAGAGACACCCAAGTCCGCCACACAATCCATGAAGGTCAGTGGTGTCAACCCTAGGGCGCTGAAGGACTGGGCGAGAGCCGCCTGGTCCTACCCGCCGGACCACGGAGCCCACGCCGGAGGTGGTGCGTGCTGCATCGGCCAGACCTGAGTAAGTGTGTGCTAGGCTGGGCCGGTGAGCAGGGCCGCAGGTGGTGTAGGCGGCCGATGAGCTCCTTCTGTGAACTTCCCAGGCCACATGGAAATGCGCCCCGACCACGGGTAGGAGAAGGATGGCCAGGGCGCACTCACGGTGGCAGGGGCTAGGGTAGCGGCAGTAGGACTGTGAGCAACAACACCCCACCGCCACCTAGCGACGATGGCTAGCACCACCCCCAACCCCCCCCACCACCTCCAGCGGGAGCTCCGGTGGGAGGAGCACTGAGAAGAGAATGAGTCGGCATCGACGATGGGGTGGAGGTGGTCCTGCTGGAGCTAGAGGCGGTGAGAGTAGTAGCAGTGGCAGGCGTGAGAGCGAGACCCCAAGTAAGCTCCTCGAGGGCAAGGTCATCGCGAACCTTATGGAAAGGCAGGAACTGACACCATCCTCATGATCCACATCCGGAGGTGGGCGTACATGTCGCCGAGGCCGCAGAGGATGTTGAGGACAAGAGTGCGCTCCGCAATAAGGCTCCCTGAGGTCTCGAAGGGAGTCTGCCATCGCCTTCATGCGATGACAGTACTCCGAGATGGAGAGATCCCCCTGGATGAAGGTGCAGAAGGCAACGTCCAACTAGAGAACATAGGCCTCGTAGTTCCCGAGGAACTGCCCCTCGATCGCAATCCAGGCCTACGAGCAGTCCTGCCAAGCTCCCGCACGATGTCCTGCAGCTCGAGGGTGACAAAGCCAAGGAGACAAGACAACACCACGCTGTCCATAGGCCACCACACTGACCCCTGAGTGACCATAGGAGTGTCAACAAGGACGTGGTCATCCAGGGCATAGCGCTGGAGCGTGAGGAGCACCAGATCCTGCTAGCACGCGTAAGAGGGCGAAGAGGGTCGAGTGTGACCGGTACAAGCGACCGAATGTTCTAGACACCATCCGCTTGGGCGTGGAGCTATGCAACAACTAGATCAATAGTGGCAGGGGCCTAGGGTAGCGGTGAGGTGGTCACAGGAGAGAGAACCACCCTCGAGATGGCGCTCAGCCTCAGCAACATGCTGAGCCAGCACGTCGGTGGCATGGCGGGAACTCTCCCAGACAAGAGTGATCGCCTGCTCGTGCTCCTGAGCAGCGGTGACGGCGGTCTTAGTAGTGGAAGGGCAGCAGCAAGCACTGGCATTAGCGACAACCACATCGGTGAAGCCAAAGGTGGTGGAGACCGGCACGACCAGTGCGGCGGTGGGGTAGGTGGCCGTGGCAGCGGGGAGACCGGTGGTAGTGCCTGGGGCCAGAACATGGGCTGCAATGGCTGGCCAGCCCACGGCATCGGAAGCCACGGGAACGGCGACCAGCAAGGGTGATGTGGTGGAAGGGAAGCCAGCAGCGACGGCTGGCCAGCTCGCAGCAGTGGGCTGCCAGCCGGTAGGGCCAACTACAGCCAGGATGATGCTGGATCTAGTGATGGGGAGAGGGGCGACGGCTAGCAGTGGTGGCCTAGTGGTGAAGATGAAGGAGGAGGAAGCCGTCATCGAGAGAGTGAAGCCTGAAGCCGTGGTGGTGGCGGCCAGCTCGCCCGTAGCCGAGCCGAGCCCAACAGCAGCAGCGACGGAAGGAGGGCGCACCAGATCTGGCCGCTGCAGCACTAGATCCAGACTCGGCACCACCGGATCTGAGCACGACAGCAGCTAGCTGGCCATCCTGGTGACGGGGAGAGGGAGGGAAGGGAAGGAGAGAGAAGGAGGCCAGCGCCGATGAAGGGGGGTGCTCGTCGGCCATAGCGGTGGCGGTGGCCTGCAGGTGAGGGGAGAGAGGAGAGGGGGAGGAGAGAGCCCTATTGCTCTGATACTATGTAAGATTATCTGTATTCCTCACTCAAACCCTAGACAGGTAGGTGGATAGTAGTAGTGGCATACATGGGCCCATGACGTAGACACACACACACTAACACCCGGTTCTGAATTTCGTTCTTCATCACAAATTCACGTAATTGTGCTTCAAACTTGGTCTGAGCATTTATGTCACTTCCCACAACGACAACGTGCATCATGGGCACTTTTAACTTATTTTGTTGGATGAGTTGGAAACTCCGATAAAATGCTTGAAGAAACAAGTCATGTCCTTTTCCTCATGAAACACCTTGTATTTGAAAACCAAGCAGAGATATTGATTGGTGCAAATGTGCAATGGATATATATATAGTTGAGAATAGTGACAGCAAAAACATTAACTACAAAGGGGATATACTGTTTATTATCACAAAAAGGAGATATTCGTTCCATACTCCAAGGGACTCACGAATATGTTCCCGTATGACTCTTCTTGCAACATTATCTTCAGCAACTTCCATTAGTTCCTTACTATTCCCAAGGTGAACTACATAAGTTTGTGGCATCTGTATTCTTTACAAAGAAGCAAACCATAACTATATAATAATACAATATGAATTGCAGGGATATCATCCAGTTATCCTCCCACTTCTGTAGAATTGCACACCCTTCACTTCGCAATGGCTCTACAGCTACTTTCTAGTCTGATTGCTAGCACGATGCTCCTCTAAAGTTAATCTTCCCAAGGCTGTTCTCCTTTGCCAAGCATCGCAATTGCTCTATTAGGACCTTTCTGACCCAAACAAACCCCTGCGAGAATTTCAACCTCCCAATTTCGCAAGAGGCCCTTCAAGAATATGTTCAACTCAGATCGATTACTGATCGTCTTGTCCTAGAGGAGACCTCTCACCACATTTGGTCTTTTATCTTGGGCTCAACCAAATACTCCTCGTAGCAATACTACAATCGCCAATTTAAGCATCACCAGTCTCATGCAACCTTCAAGTGGCTCTGGAAGGCAAAATGCTCCAACAAACTAAGGGTCTTCTTCTGGCTGCTACTCATAGACAAACTAAACACCAAAAACATTCTGTGCCGAAAGCATATTCTAGTATCCCCAGCTAAGACCTCTGTTGTTGTCTATGCCGCACATGGTGGGAGGAATATTCTCGACACCTCTTCTTCGACTGCAGCTTCAACCAACATTGTTGGAACTACATTGGGCTTCAATGGACGACTAGCCTCCCTGTGCCAGAGATGCTTGCTACAACTAGAATTTTCTTTGTCCGACCTTTTTTCATGGAAGTTGTTATTCTGGCTATTTGGTGTCTTTGGCTACATAGAAATAGATGTGTCTTCGAAAATGAACCAGCTTCTTTCGTCACTGGAAAGAAAATCTTCCTTGTGACCTTTTCCAATCAGTCTCAGAGATTTCCCTCATTTCTCAAACTATCTATTAGAAACTGGTTGAGCTCTTTGTAACTTTCCCTCCCCCCACCGCCCTTATCTCTAATGGACTTGTCTCTCTTTTTATTATCCATTTAAATATATCTAATGATAGTAGGAGCCTCTCCTACTAATTTACCTAAAAATAATAATATATGAATACATGAAATGAAAAGAACCGAGTAAATAATTGATCATTGCCTATAATGTTCCTTTTGTAGAGTAAAATCTCATACATATGCATATCGAAGAAGAAAAATATAGCCCATGAAATTAGAGCTAACTCAACAGAGAAGCAACATGTTAGAAAAGTTTATCATCAACGAGAAAATGTTGGAAGTCCAACAGTAGAAGTGATGATATCCTCTTAATAGCACATCATATATACTGGACACATCATTTATATGACATAGAATATAAGTGATTTGGACACAGCATTTATATGACATAGAATATAAGTGATTTGCACATACTTCAAACGGTCACTGAGTCCTGGTCTTCCAATATTCAGCCGTTGTATGAGAGTCAATCATGGGCTCCAGCAACCATATGAAGATGTTTGACATATTCAAGCTTAAATTAATGTCCTCGCATTTCATGGATCCACCACAAAATCTTGGGAAGAACTTGAGGAATGTGGTCTTCTAGAATAGGATCAAGCCACTTGCCAGAAACAGCAGTGTTCACTGTTCAAGATAACAAGATCAGCCTTTAGGGCAGCATTGATTGCCTCCTGTCCCCTAGCAGGTAATACCTATGAAGCAAGCAGTGGCAGTGTGAAGATTGAAGAGGGACACAAAAGAATGTAAAGTATTTGCCGTTTGGAACAGTTTTTCTTTTGTATGACAACATATTCATAGTAATTCTTCAAAAATGAGCATAGTAAAGCCTAATGCGATCATACTTAGTAATTTCCAGGAGCAAATGGCCATCGTCTGGAACAATTTTAAGAGAATAATCATAGTACATCAGAACAAAATAGGCCAACAATAGCATATGGCATATCAAATTTAGCACTACTAACAATTACACGGGAAGCAAGACAACTCAAAAGTAACACTCCAAGACTACAAAACAATCACATTGACACCATCAAGATCCAAGCACACACTTTATCTGAATAAACATAAGGGTTTGTCAAAAGTCCTAGGTACATAAGCTGTAACTACTATATACTAATCACTTACAAAATTTAAATGGAAAAAATGTTATGGCTTCTCTGAACATAATGACATGCAGATACATGATGAAATAAAAATTGCAAACCAGCCATAAGTCTAAATGTATGTATTAGTCTACAGTTAGAGCTCAACAATATACATGGGCAGAAGCATGACACATCATATGCTACAACAATGATGCTTCAGTATAACTATATCTTTTCTTGCCGAATGATACTGAGCTGTTAATCCTTCAACTTTCAAGTATAATAAAACCTTCACCCTTTCACCATATAATAGTTTGTTCCGCTCTGCTGTCTTGTGCTCTCCACATAAAACAACCAATCTGATTTTTTCTAAAAAAATAAAATATGTTTCATTCAGAACCAAAAATATTACATTGTGGTAATTCAACTTCCTTTTTTCACATGATTTATTCAATAATTTGCTTCCATCCAATTTTGCCCCCTTGAACTTTGCTTGAAGTCCAATTCTCGTCCTGAACTAAAAAGCCTGTTGTTTTCACACTGAACCTATAATCCTGGACAAAAAACGTTGCGGACCATATTTCAAGCTAGTTTTGATCAAAATAGCGGTGGTTTTTGCAGAGTAGATTCTTATTAGGCATGTTTCTCTGCTGTGGATGCCACCAAGATGGGTCCAGCTTAGCAAAACTTGCCAAAGTACCCGCTAATATCACTAGTATGTCGACCAAAACTACCTTGAAGTAGATTAATGGACTTCTTCCTTAATCCTTGAATAAATCATAGTGGAGGAACATTGTTGAACGAAGCCAAAATAAGGAGTGGTTTGCACTTTGCAGAATCGAAATAAGTAGCACACAAATTACCTGCACCCCATGGCTCAACATCTTATGCTCCAAGCTATACGTAATGTTGAATAAATGGACTTGGCTTAAATTTATTTGAAGAATAATTCCTGTAAAATCTCAAAGGCCTAACATATGAAGGGAGCATGTGAATCTTTAGTACCACCTTACTAGTTCTATGAGAGTGAGACCACGTTAAAAGGGATGGTGCTCTCCATGCTTCTAAACCCATGTGGGTGATAGCAGACTAGAGAAACACACGCGCGTGCTCGCTCGCCTCGCCGGGCGGGGCCGGGGGTCGCGGGCACGCGACACCTATGTGAATGGTCCGCCAAAATCGGCTCCGATTGCTTGCGTAGACGCGGCTTCCTTTTGTAGTTTTGTTTTGCTACGGGGGTAAATTCCGAATCAGTTACGATTCCTATCCGAGTGTGTTACGAGTAGTGGAGATTGAGGCGGACATCCTAATCATGCGTCCTGTTTTTCTTTACATATACTGAGCCACCGCCTCCCTGAAAAATGAAACAGAACAGTCTAGGGTTTTCCTCTATGCCGCGCAACCACACATACACTACTCTGTTCCATTCGTCGGCGCGCACCGTCGATCGGGAGAGCAGGTCTTCGGTACCCGTCGCCTTCGAGATCCTGCACCGGGAGAGGACAAATAAGGTTTTTGGAAAGTGTTCTACGCGACTGCTCGCGTTCATACACCACAACTCATCTTGCTCTGTGCTCGAGCGCTACTCATCGTCGCCATCTAGTACTGCGCGTCGTCAACGTGATACCAGCTGCATCTGCTACTGCCCCTCCAGCGAAGAACCGGTATATTATAACCATGTCAGGTATATTAGATATGTTCATGAGTTCTGTAATTCTATACATGTCTAAAATATATTCGTATAACGTGGTTATGCTGGTTCATCTATTTACTCATGATTTATTTATGGAATATGTTAAACCTAAAAGTGCTATTATTTCCAACAATCCAAAAACCTTATTGTAGGCACTCTGGTTTTGATATGGCTAGATTTGCTGATACACTGAGGCCGGACAAATTCTCCGGTGTGCACTTTAAGAGATGTCAGGTCAAAGTCACTTTGTGGATGATAGCTATGAATTTCTCCTGGGTTAGAAATGGCAAACCTGATGGAGATCTTTCTACTGAAAAGGAGAAAGAGTTCAAGGATGCCACTACAATCTTCGTAGGATGCATTCTTAACGTTCTTGCTGACCGTATGTGTGAGGTGTATATGCACATAAAAGACGCGAAGGAGTTGTGGGATGCATTGAATGCTAAATTCAGTGCTATTGATGCTAGCAATGACATGTATGTTATGGAGCAATTTCATGATTACAGGATGATTAATAATCGTTCTGTAGTGGATCAGGCTCATGAAATACAGGGCATTGTGAAGGAACTCGAACTCCTGAAGTGTGCCTTACCCGACAAGTTTGTGGCTGCTTGCATTATTGCGAAATTACCTTCTTCATGGAGGAGTTTCGGTACCTGCACTCAAACACAAGAGACAGGAATTCTCTATTGAGAGTTTGACTAAGGTCTCTTGATGTTGAGGAGAAAGCTCGGAAAAGGACGCTGCGACAAAAGGTGAGGGGAGATCGAGCACCAACGTGGTGCATCAACCCTCAGGCAAGAACAAAGGGAAATTCAAAGTCGAAACAAACTACCAACTACAAGAAGAAGAGCAACACAGATGCGAAGCCTTGCTTTGTATGTGGAGAAGTTGGCCTTTGGGCCAAGAAGTGTCCACATCGCAAAGGGATGAAAGCTCCTACAAGACAGACTTCAAAGTCTGTAAATGTGATCATTGGCAATACTAAAGATGGGAACGGGTATGGTAATTTTCCTACTGTTCTTTCAGTTGATCGATTTACCAATTGGTGGGTTGATACAGGGGCTAATGTACATGTTTGTGCTGATATCTCTTTGTTCTCTTCTTACTAGGTCACTCGGGATTATTCCATCCTAATGGGGAATGGGTCTCATGCTTCTGTTCATGGTGTTGACATGGTAGATCTGAAGTTTACTTCAGGAAAGATCGTGCAGCTGAAGAACGTGCAGCATGTCCCTTCTTTCAACAAGAATCTAGTTAGTGACTCCCGTCTATGTAGGGATGGGTTTAGATTGGTGTTTGAGTTTAATAAAGTAGTCGTGTCAAAACATGGACTATTTATTTGTGAGAAACCAAGGGTTGGTTTCAGGAGTCTGTGATGAGTGATTGACTGTGTTTAACCTCTATTTCGAAGGGGTACCTCTGAAGGGGTTCGGAGGTTGGTTCTCCGAAGGTGTTCGGAGGTTGTATCACCGAAGGGTTCGGTGGGCTTGGTTGCTGCAGCTGTCGCAAGTGGAGTGTGCCTGTCGGAGGGGTCCGACAGTACACGATGATTGGCTGTACTGAAGGTCTCGGTACTTTGGGCGGTACACCGGAGTGTGTGCCGAAGGTTGCTAACCCGGAGAGGTCTCCGGAGTACTGGAAACACTTGTCTGCTTGTCTGTGGTGCGCAGGGGACTTCGGAGGCAACAGACGGTTCGTAGCAGGTGAACCTGGGTCAAGCAGGGAAGCTTGATGCCAGGGGAGCAGGGAGCTCCGTCACGGTGGCTGCGAAGGGGTCTAGGTCAGTACCTCGGGTTGAGATGCACCAGGAGAAGGCAGTAAGTGCGGAGCGTGGCTCCGGGTGAAGGTACTCCGAGACAAGTCCTCGGAGGTGAGGCACTTCGAAGGGTACTCCAGATGGAGTGACTTCAGAGTATGGTGGATCAAGTCCTCAGCAGAGGCAAGATGTTCAATGTGTGCTCCGGAGGGAGACACTCGAAGGTTACCCGACGAAGGTCTCAGAAGTCGAAGGTGCATCGAAGGCATGGTCCGGGTGAGGCTCGTCGAGGAGTGTGCTCGGGGAGAGACACTGCGACGAAGTGCTCATGGAATGCTTCATGCGGAGGCCTTGGACGAAGGAGGGACTTCGAAGGGTGGTACTCCGAAGGTGGGGCTTCAGAGTGAAGCAGGCTTCGGAGCAAGGCTGGCTCCGGAGTGTGGATGACTTGTGGTACTTCGGCCATGCATGGCTTCGGTACACGGACTGACGGAGTTCGAGCTGGGAGAAGCTGCGAAGCCGTGGTGGTCCACTCCGAAGGTGTTGGTGCAAAGGCCAAGGGCTTTGACGGCTTCGGCTCAAAACCGTCACTATATCGGAGGCTGACTTCGGTGAAGCGAAAGCCGTCAGGCTCAAGGCTTCTCACCGAAGCTACCGCACCCCTCACGTGCGAAGGGGGGCTTCAGAAAAGTCAAAGACTATAAAGGCTGAACAATGTCTGCTCTGCAAAAAGCTGACGCTGTCCCCTCTGCAAAGCTGACAGAGAAGCCTCCATAATAAAGTTGACTACCTTTTGTACCCCTCTGTTCTGTAGAGACAAAACCAATGTAAACCCTAGGGGTAAAGTAGTCAATTCACTTGGGTGAATAGTGGCTATAAATATGGGGGCTGGGTAGGTAATATTTAACACTTTGAGCATTTACTGTTGAGCTCCTAGTACTAGCCACCACATACTTTATATTCATCCAGTGAGTTCACTTTTAGTGTTCCTTGTTAAAGCAGCGAAGCCCTGCTTCTGTGTTCATTTTTCTGCTTGATCTTGTTTGCATACCTCACTGCATACTTCGATTTCTAGTGTCGAGTAGTAGTACACCGAAGCCTGTCTAGGCGAAGTGTGTTGTGTGCCAAGTGTGCTTTTCAGTGTGCGTTCGCTCTGTGTAACTGGAGGCTAGACCTCGCTGTTTACTAGCGAAGCCCTGATCGAAGCCCGGATCTTTTCTCGTGTCGAAGCCCCTAAGCGAAGTCTGTTAGTGTGCGTTTAGACCTTCGAAGTACGAAGCACATCACCAGTTACTGTCGCTAAGTATTTGGTCGAAGTCCTCAGAGGGCAGTCCACTCTTGCGAAGGGTGAAGTGCGAAGCCTGCTCGAAGCACCCTGTGTACGGAGCCTGCACTGACTTAGCAGAGTTGATTTTTCGGGGTTGTAGGTGGAGCAAGTCTTCTTGGCTTAGACTTTTACTCCTTGCGAAGCCCTGTGTTCGGAGCTGTCAAATACCTCTGAACCAGAACTTCGAAGGTTGTGTTCGAAGCCTGTTCCGCAGTAGACTGAATTAAAACTAGAAGGCTATTTTTAGCCTGAAATTTTAAAAGCTCCCATTCACCCCCCTCTGGTCGCCGTTTCCAGTCCAACAATTGGTATCAGAGCAGGTTAAGATCACCAGTTGACCTTAACCGGTTTTGTGATCTCTTGGCGTCATGGACAGAGTTAGTAAAATTCCTCTAGTTCGATGTGACTGATTTTGCATACTGGAAGGTGCGCATGGAGGCTTACTTGCTAAGCCAAGGAAATGCAATTTGGGAGATTGTGGACTCACAATACTCCATCCCTGAGACTCGCACCTCTCAAACAGAAAAGATCAGTATAATGCCAACTCGAAGTCTAGAAATATATGTTCATTGGTTTGAGTAGAAGTGAGTTTGATAGGGTGCAGCACCTTAGGACTGCTAGGGAAATTTGGACCACTCTCACTATTTTTCATGAGGGCTTCTACACAGATCAAGGCTAGGCGCCAAAGCACATACAATCAACAGTATCAGCTGTTTGTGCAGGCACCTGGTGAATCTATAGATGTCATGTTTTCTCGCTTTGATGCGATAGTGAGTAACTTGCGGTCCAACGGGACGCTTGCTTACAATGATCATGATAGGGCTATCAAGCTTCTCTATGCTCTTGATCGTAGCATAAGGGAAAGTAAAGATATCCAGCATTGAGGAGTCAGCAGGTTATGACACATTGACCTGTGATGAGCTCTTCAGTAAGCTGAAGTCCACAGAGATTGCCAAGGCATCTCTTGCAGTGCACAGAAACTCTTGCCACAAGCCATAGGCATTGGTTTCTAGCACTAGCCGTGTCACCACTGCAGAACCGAGCACATCTGGTACTTGTGTTCTTGCAGATGGTTTTGCTTTATCCTCCCTGGTCTCCGTCACAAAGGAGCAGGTGGATACTCTGGATGATGATGAGCTTGCTCTCATTGCCAGAAGGTTCACCCGCTTTCATCATGAGAGACGGGATCAGAGGAGAAGTGGTTTTAGTGGTTGCTTTGAATGTGGTGACACTTCTCATATCAAGGCCAACTGCCCTAAGCTCAAGAAGAGAGATGATAGTGAGCGCCCTAAATACCACAAAAAGGAGAGGAAGCCTTTATGTAAGGGCAAGCGCTGACAAGGTGGCTAAAAGAGTAGCCAAAGCCGCTTCCAGAGCGTTTGTTGCTGCTCTCAGCGACATCGACACTTCCTCAACTGAGGAGTCGAGCTCTGAGGAGGAGGAGGAGTCCCCAAGGAAGGAGGACAAGAAGGACAAGAAGGGACAAGACTTCACCGGCCTTTGCTTCATGGCCGACAGCGATCACAACGGCGATGAGCTTGACTCATCTGAGGTACCACTATCCTATGACCAGCTTTCAATTAAACTAGATGAGCTGAATGAAGTAGTTCTTGGTCAGGATAGATTACTTGTGCAAGCCGCTAGAGAAAGAAAAGACCTTAGACTTAGGCTAGAATCTGTTTCTACTGAGTATGCCATGCTTAAGTCTAAAGTAAATGATGCTGAATGTGAATCTTGTACTGTTGTCATGGGTGAGCTTGCTCAGTTGCGTTCTGTACATGCTCAAACTCTATCTGAGCTTGATACTGCACAGAAGCAGCTTTTGATGGTGGATTCTAGTCATGATATAACTGAATGTATGAACTGCCCTTTATTACGTGAGAGCATTAATTTACGTGATAAGCATGTTCATGATTTAAAGGCTAGATTGGAGAGGGCCGGTAGTTCTAAGGATGTGCAACCTGTGTGTGACACATGCATAACCCTTAAGGACCAGCTAGACACTGTTAGAGAGCGAGCTGAAAACCTCATGACTGAAAATGAATACCTTCTTTCTATGGTTAACAAATGCACTAAGGGAAAGGGTAGAATGGATTTGCTCTTGGCCAAGACCAAGATGTGTGCTGACAGAGCAGGGTTAGCTCTAGGTTTGGGTTTTGAGAGGATTCCTTTCAGATAGTGGAAACAAAATTGTTTTTACCTCTCCCACTACCCTAGAGAAAGAGAGAGCTCTGTTAGACACTCCTTCAGCCAAAAAGCCTACCCGAGCTCAAAAGAAAACCACTCCTCCTGCCAAGAAAATCCCTCCCAAGAAAACCACTCAGCAGAAGCCCAAGGAGCCTATGAGAGTTGCTCCTATGACCCATGAGAGTGCCTCGTAGGAGAGTTTTTCATTGTTCCTATTGTCAGCGGGCGGGTCATTTGGTTGGGTTCTATTTTCGTCGCATCAAGGATGAGCGACGCTCTCAGGCGATGAGTTACCAGGACATGCATTACCCATCTTTAAGTATGCATGAGTCTGAGTTTTACTATCGTCCTGATTTTGAGGCTCCTCGTGCTTCTCGGAGAGGTTTTGCTCCTCGAGGTGTTCACCATGTTCCATATGGTGGTAGACCCCGGGCGAGTAGCTTTGTACCTCGTCAGAGTAGGAGACCTCGTCATGTTGTTCGTTCACAGCATGTAGGTAGACCTCACACTTTGCATCATTCCGATTATCATGTGCGTAGACAGCCTGCTTTTACTATGCCTACTACTCGTGTCACTCAGTGCTGGATGCCTCGTCATATTTTCACTCACCCCAGCACTGAGCGATCGAGATTTTCTTATCATGTATAGGCGACAGACCGAGGCCTGGAGGGCACGTGGATCATGGACTCCGGTTGTTCGCGCCATATGACCGGGGATGCAGCATGGTTCTCCAGCCTCACCACAACCAAGCAAAGGGAACATATCACCTTCGGGAACAATCGAAGGAGTAGAGTGAAAGGTAAAGGTGTGGTAAGAATTAACTCGAATTTCACTCTCAAAGATGTTGCTTTGGTTGAAAACCTGGGATACAATTTGCTTTCTGTATCTCAGTTGCTTGATGAGGGCTTCGAAGTGCGATTTCATCGCGATACTTCGCAAGTACTCAATTCTGATGGCGTTGTGGTGTGTAAGATCTTTAGAGTTGGGAGAGTTTTTGGAGCTGATTTCTCTGAGTCTTCTGGTTCTTCTCATTGTCTTGTTGCACATTCGACTTCTGAGCTTTGGAAGTGGAATAGGAGACTAGGGCATATGAGCTTTGAGTTGCTCGCTCGTCTGAGTGCCCTAGGTCTGATCCGAGGATTGCCCAAGCTCAAGTTTGAGAAGAATTTAGTTTGTGCTCCTTGTCGACATGGAAAAATGATTGCCGCTTCGCATTCGCCAGTCACCACAGTGATGACTGAACAACCCGGAGAACTTCTCCACATGACACTGTAGGTCCTTCTCGAGGTTAGTTCTTTAGGCGGCAAGTGGTATGTATTAGTCATTGTCGACTGATTTCTCTCGCTACTCTTGGGTCTTCTTTCTTGCCAGCAAGGATGAAGTGTTCTCACTACTTTCGGAGCTTGGCTTTGAGACTTTTCACTGAACTCCCTGGTGCACTGAAATTCATTCGAAGTGATAATGGCACTGAGTTCAAGAACAGTCTCTTTGTTGACTTTTGCATGGAGCATGGCATAGAACATCAATTCTCTGCTCCGCGGGTTCCTCAACAGAACTAGTGTCGTTGAGAGGAAGAACCGCACTTTGGTTGAGATGGCTAGGACGATGCTCGATGAGCATAGGACTCCTAGAAAATTCTGGGCTGAGGCCATGAACACTGCTGTGTTACATCTCAAACTGAATCTTCTTGCGCTCAATTTTGAATTTGACATCTTATGAGCTACGTTTTGGGAGACAGCCCAAGGTTACTCATCTTCGAGTTTTTGGCTGTCGTTGCTTTATCCTAAAATGTGGTAATTTAGATAAATTTGAGTCGCGTTCTTCTGACGGGATCTTTTTGGGTTATACTACACATGGTCATTCTTATCGTGTTTATAATTTGGAGACTAACACTGTCATCGAGTCATGTGATGTGACTTTTGATGAATCAACCCCCTCTGTTAGTTCTGCATGTGAACAGGCAAATGAACACGACATGGAACAGACCATCTTCGAAGAAGAAGATCCCGGAGATTTCGAGGATGAACCCCTACTACCCTCGACATCAACCCCCGAAGTCGATCCCGCTTCGACCACTTCGACACAAGGTCCCGAAGCAACTACCTCGACATCGGTCATCTTGGACCACTCCAACGCACAAGTTGAGGGGGAGACTGCATCTCGCCATGAGGCTCCACACCATGTTCAAAGGATGCATCCTCCCGAGCAGATTATTGGTGAGCTTGATCAAAGGGTAACACGTTCTCATGCTCATTTCATTGATTCCACTTTTGTTGCTTCTTTCGAGCCCTTAGATGTTAGTCATGCACTTTCTGATTCTAGTTGGATCAATGCCATGCATGAATAACTTGAAAATTTTGAGAGAAACCAAGTCTGGACTTTAGTTGATCCCCCACCAAATGTTCATTTCATTGGAACAAAATGGATTTTCAAAAACAAACAAGGGGAGGATGGACTATAGTTAGAAACAAGGCTAGACTTGTAGCTCAGGGTTATTCTCAATTAGAAGGGATTGATTTTACTGAAACTTTTGCACCTGTTGCTCGTCTTGAGGCCATTAGGATTTTGCTTGCCTTTGCGACATCTCGAGGATTCAAACTCTATCAAATGGATGTCAAAAGTGCTTTTCTTAATGGCTTCATAGGCGAAGATGTTTATGTAAAACAACCCCCTGGTTTTGAAAACCCCAACTACCCACATAAAGTCCTTAAACTTCATAAGGCTCTTTATGGACTCAAGCAGGCCCCTCGGGCTTGGTATGACAGACTTAAGTCTTTTCTGCTTGAGCGGGGGTATTTGATGGGATCTGTTGATAAAACCCTGTTCACTCTCAAGCATGGCAAAGATTTCCTCCTAGTTCAGATTTATGTGGATGATATCATCTTTGGTGGCTCTTCTCATGCTTTGGTTGCCGAGTTTGCAGATGCCATGAGCAGGGAGTTTGAAATGTCCATGATGAGTGAACTCACCTTTTTCCTTGGGTTGCAAATCAAGCAAGGCAAACAAGATACTTTTGTCCATCAGACAAAGTACACCAAGAACCTGCTCAAGAAATTCGACATGACCGATGCGAAGCCTCTCGCCACTCCAATGGTTACATCTGTAGCATTGGATCCTGACGAAGATGGAGAAGCCGTAGATCAGAAGTAGTTCCGAAGCATGATCGGCTCCCTCCTCTACTTGACTGCTACGAGGCCGGATATACACTTCGCAGTGTGTCTGTGCGCTCAGTTTTCAGGCTTCACCACGAGCTTCGCACCGCCAAGCAGGTAAAGCGCATTCTAAGGTATCTCAAACATACCCTTGAGTTCGGCATATGGTATTCAGCGTCTTCCTCTTTGTGTCTTCGAGGTTATTCCGATGCAGATTTTGCTGGGTGTAGGATTGATAGGAAGAGTACCTCTGGTACTTGTCATTTTTCTGGGTACATCACTGGTTTGCAGGTCTTCCCGCAAACAGTCTAGTGTTGCACAATCGACTGGCTGAGGCCGAATATGTTGCTGCAGCTAGCTGTTGCTCTCAGATTTTGTGGATGGTTTCCACTTTACGGGATTTCGGGTTAGATTATAAGAGTGTTCCACTTTTTCTGTGATAACACTAGTGCTATTTGTATTGCAAACAACCCGGTTCAGCACTCCAGAACCAAACACATTGATGTGCGATACCATTTTCTCAGAGATCATAATGAGAAGGGTGATATTGAACTTCAATATGTTGATACCCAACACCAGCTAGCCGACATTTTCACAAAACCCCTCGATGCTTCTCGATTTGCCTACTTGTGTGGGGAACTTGGTATTTGTCACCCTTACGACATTTTGTGAGGGGGAGCTGTTTTTAACTGTCTTGCATATGCTCATCATGTGAGAAATTGCATTTACATCTTTTGCACTTATATGCCTGAATGTAATTCATGAAATCATGACAGCTCAGCTTAATTTAATTTATCTCAAACATTTTGTGCATGATGTTTCTTTCCAAAATCAAATCATGCTCACTGCTTAGTCTTGAATCTAGCATGTTTAGGGAGGACTGCTTTAGCTATTTTTTATCTGCTTGATAGCAAGACACCTTTTCTCTGGATGCTAAACATTGCAACTTGAAAAATTGTGTTACTTACTCATGGATATTCATAAAGTGCTAAACAATTCAGTTCACTTAATTCAAATTCCAAAAATCCATGATTTGCACGCTTCAAAGCAAAAAGATCCAGGTGGGTTTGTTTGTCGCATTACTCTATTCTAGACTGCTTACCATTGCACATTGGTCTGAACTGGGATAGTGTAGTGTATGCCAAAATCACCGCCTTAAGCTTCTGATGGCTTTCATGCCTAGGCTTGGCTTGATTGGAAAGTATAAGGTAGACAAACAAATAACCCCTGGCATTATGAAAAAGAAAAATTCATTAATCATCAAGTTTGCTTTTCACTGCTCCACTTGAACTGGACTTGTCTGTCTAGAGTAGAAATTGACTAGCTTTGTGCAGCCCCTGCTTTTACTTGTCTAGTTATCTTGATTAAGTGGTGATGCTTTTATTTCAAAATGATAAAATCACATGTTGTCATCATGTTTTTAGAGAATGTTAAATTTAGCTGAGCACATAAAAATTGGTAATTAATGTTGGCATATTTTTGCTCTATATGTCTCTGCAATTCTGCTCCTTTCGAAGCTTTGCATCTTTTGAATGCTCTTTGATGCTTGCATTGCCAAAGGGGGAGAAGTTTTTGAGTTCTCTGCACCAAGGAGGTACAATATCTCAGGGGGAGTTTTTATATTGCAAAGGGGAGATTTGCCGAAGGGGCCTTTACTCTTTTGAAAAGGGGAGAGGAAAATTCTTTTATCAAGTGACATGATTTGGCTCGTTTCTGAGTTTTTATGTTCACTTGTGAGCTGAAATTTTACAAATTTTCTTGAAATTGAATTTGGTTGTCAATGCACTCATCAAGGGGAGATTGAGAAACCAAGGGTTAGTTTCGGAGTCTGTGATGAGTGATTGACTGTGTTTAACCTCTGTTTCGAAGGGGTACCTCTGAAGGGGTTCAGAGGTTGGTTCTCCGAAGGTGTTCGGAGGTTGTATCACCGAAGGGTTCGGTGGGCTTGGTTGCTGCAGCTGTCGCAGCGGAGTGTGCCTGTCAGAGGGGTCCGACAGTACACGATGATTGGTTGTACCGAAGGTCTCGGTACTTTGGGCGGTACACCGGAGTGTGTGCCGAAGGTTTCTAACCCGCAGAGGTCTCCGGAGTACTGGAAACACTTGTCTGCTTGTCTGTGGTGCGCAGGGGACTTCGGAGGCGACAGATGGTTCGTAGCAGGTGAACCTGGGTCAAGCGGGAAGCTTGATGCCAGGGGAGCACGGGAGCTCCGTCACGGTGGCTGCGAAGGGGTCTAGGTCGGACCTCGGGTCGAGATGCACCAGGAGAAGGTAGTAAGTGCGGAGCGTGGCTCCGGGTGAAGGTACTCCGAGACAAGTCCTCGGAGGTGAGGCACTTCGAAGGGTACTCCGGATGGAGTGACTTCGGAGTATGGTGGATCAAGTCCTCAGTAGAGGCAAGATGTTCGATGTGTGCTCCGGAGGGAGACACTCGAAGGTTACCCGACGAAGGTCTCAAAGTCGAGGTGCATCGAAGGCATGGTCCGGGTGAGGCTCGTCGATGAGTGTGCTCGGGGAGAGACACTGCGACGAAGTGCTCATGGAATGCTTCATGCGGAGGCCTTGGACGAAGGAGAGACTTCGAAGGGTGGTACTCCGAAGGTGGGGCTTCGGAGTGAAGCAGGCTTCGGAGCAAGGCTGGCTCCGGAGTGTGGATGACTTGTGGTACTTCGGCCATGCATGGCTTCGGTACACGGACTGACGGAGTTCGAGCTGGGAGAAGCTGCGAAGCCGTGGTGGTCCACTCCGAAGGTGTTGGTGCGAAGGCCCAAGGGCTTTGACAACTTCGGCTCAAAATCAGTCACTGTATCGGAGGCTGACTTCGGTGAAGCGAAGGCCGTTAGGCTCAAGGCTTCTCACCGAAGCTACCACACCCCTCACGTGCGAAGGGGGGCTTCAGAAAAGTCAAAGACTATAAAGGCTGACAATGTCTGCTCTGCAAAAAGCTGACACTGTCCCCTCTGCAAAGCTGACAGAGAAGCCTCCAGAATAAAGTTGACTACCTTTTGTACCCCTCTGTTCTGTAGAGACAAAACCAATGTAAACCCTAGGGGTAAAGTAGTCAATTCACTTGGGTGAATAGTGGCTATAAATATGGGGGCTGGGTAGGTAACATTTAACACTTTGAGCATTTACTGTTGAGCTCCTGTACTAGCAACCACATACTTTGTATTCATCTAGTGAGTTCACTTTTAGTGTTCCTTGTTCAAGCAGCGAAGCCCTGCTTTTGTGTTTATTTTTCTGCTTGAGCTTGTTTGCATACCTCGCTGCATACTTCGATTTCTAGTGTCGAGTAGTAGTACACTGAAGCCTATCTAGGCGAAGTGTGTTGTGTGCGAAGTGTGCTTTTCAGTGTGCGTTCGCTCTGTGTAACTGGAGGCTAGACCTCGCTGTTTACTAGCGAAGCCCTGATCGAATGCCAGGATCTTTTCCCGTGTCGAAGCCCCAAGCTGAAGTCTGTTAGTGTGCGTTTAGACCTTCGAAGTACGAAGCACATCACCAGTTGCTGTCGCTAAGTATTTGGTCGAAGTCCTCAGAGGGCAGTCCACTCTTGCGAAGGGTGAAGTGCAAAGCCTGCTCTAAGCACCCTGTGTGCGGAGCCTGCACTGACTTAGCAGAGTTGATTTTTCGGGGTTGTAGGTGGAGCGAAGTCTTCTTGGCTTCGGACTTTTACTCCTTGCGAAGCCTGTGTTCGGAGCTGTCAAATACCTCCGAACCAGAACTTCGAAGGTTGTGTTCGAAGCCTGTTCCGCAGTAGACTGAATTAAAACAGAAGGCTATTTTTAGCCTGAAATTTTAAAAGCTCCCATTCACCCCCCTCTGGTCGCCGTTTCCGGTCCAACAATTTGTAAAGGCTATGAATGCGGAGGCCTGTTCCGTTTTTCCTTTTCCGATTTCTGCAATAATTCTGTGAACCATATTTGTGGCAATGTTAATGATGATGTCAATGTTTGGCACTCATGTTTATGTCATATAAATTTTGGTTTGATGTCTCGGCTTTCTAGTATGAACTTAATTCCAAACGTTTTCATTGTTAAAGGTTCTAAGTGCCATAGTTGTGTGCAGTCAAAGAAACCACTACAAGAAAACAGAAAATTTTCGTCGACTACAATAACTTCTGACAGTTTTTTCAAAAGCCAACGGAAGTTAAATTAACTTATGTCGGCTTTTGACTGTGGCCGACAGAAGTTAAAGGGGATCTACCCTTGGTCGAAAAAAATCCCCTAACTTTCGTCGGCCAGAATTTAAGCTGACGGAAATTAACTTCCGTAGCCTTAAATACTGGCCGACGGAAGTTAGGGAATTTTTCTCCACCCAGGTGCGCACGTACTGGGAAATCTAACTCCCTGTACGCGCACCCACACATACACCGCTGGCCATCGCTCGCGCTGCCTCCCACTCGCTCCCACCCGTGCCACCCTTTGCCGCGCCGCACTCCCGCGTGCGCGCACGCACCGCCGCCCATGCCGCTAGCAGCCGCCTCCCACCCGCCGCTCGTGCCACCCTCTGCCGCGTCGCCATACCGCGTGCGCACGCACCGCCGGTCGCCGCCGGCCACCACCGTGCCCGTCCGTCAATCGTCACCGTCGCCCGTCGCCGACCACCGGTACCCGCTGACCACCGTTGTCCGCCGGTGCCCAAGACCACCGCCGACCGTCACCGTCGCGCCAACCTCCATCGCCTGTCGCTCCGAACAAATATTTTTTACCTCATGCATCTAATTTCTTACTTTTTATGATTGAATTGTTTAATTTGTAAATGTTAAATGTGAATTGTGAATTTTGAAATGTGAATTTTTAATTGTTAATTGTGAAATGTGAATTGTAAATTGTGAGATTGTTAATTGCAATATATGTTGTCATGTTAAAAAAATTTGTTCATGTATTAATATTTTTCTTTGACATATGTTCTTATTTTTTTTTCATATATGTAATATATGTTGTGATATTATATATATATGTTGTCGTATATATTTTTTTATTTGACAACAACATAAATTGTGTAACGAAACATATGCTCACCCATTTCGGACCAACATGTCTCACACGTGTCATGCGTGTGAGATGTATAGGTCCGAAATTGTCCCTTTTTGGACAGCCTCGGAGTGGGCGATAGAGCGTGGTATTTATGATGAGTCATGAGTCCGAATGAGATTTTAGTGACATAACCTTGTTGTTCTCCATTGCACCACTATGAGGCGTGCAATTGGAGAACAACAGGGTTATGCTGCTGAAATTTCGTTCAGACTCATGACTCGTCATAAATACCACTGTTCTGTTGGTCACTCTTGGGTGGGTTTAGGACCTATCTTTTCCTATAGATATAGGGTCATGTTATGTAGAAATGTCTAGTACTTATGATGCATTCTCGATTGAATGAATGTTTTGCCTATAGAATGGCTAAGGACGACCGACGATGGATGTATAGTGGTTGGATGAAAAGTGGAGTTCTCACGAGGGAGTGGGTAATAAACGCTGAGAAATTTGTTGACCGTGCATTCGCTTTGACAACAAACACTAGCGCGAGGTCCCCATGCATGAAGTGTAGAAATTCTCGTTGGCAAGACAATAGAACGCTGTCATTCCACATTTGCAAATATGGTTTCGTGCCAGGTTATGAAGTTTGGACTTTTCACGGTGAGACAGGCCATGCAAAAACGGTATTATTAATGGAAGAAGAATATGATAGCGTGGCTGACGATAGGATGGATGAGATGCTTGATGCTATACGGACGGAGTTTGAAACAAACCCTGAGGATCCTCCAACACCGGAGGTTAAAAAGTTTTTCGACATCCTTCGAGCTTCAGAAGAGCGTTGCATGAGCACACCATCGTAAGTGTTCTCGCTTTTGTGACCCATCTTATGGCCATTAAGTTGAAGTTTGCATTCTCCAACAATTGTTATAAGGAGCTCGTGAACCTAATCAGCGTTATCCTTCCTATGAACCATAAGGTGCCAAAGTGACATCGAGGTCTATGCTTCTGGTCACAAAGGAGGAGATCCTACACAGCCAGATATCTTGTGTAGCTAGTTAGCCACAGATCATTTGATGAGATGTTAGCAATGTTAAGAGTTTGCGTTATTTTTCTCCGTCTAATCGAACATGTTGGTTTTTTGCAGGCGCAATATGGTCAACACATGGTTCAACTCCATGGAGAGGACTATGATTGGCGGAGAGAACCTGTCAACCCAATGGGCGTGTACTCCAGTGGAGGTGGAAAAAGTCATGGATGGTGAGACGATGTTTTTCTCAATGTTTTGTATATGGTACTATAATGGTAACTAACTTATTCAATGTTGCAGGTACTCCTTATTAAATGAAGTTATTGACTCAAGGGCAGGTGAGAGTTCAGAAGTCACCTCAATCGTCGCAAAACTCCATCGGGAGTTGGCTCCAGCCATCGTCGCTCAGAAGCAAACCCAGAAGTGGTTCAGCTGAGGGAGGAAATGAGACAGCGAGACGAGCATATAAGGCAGCAACAAGAGTATTATGCTGCTTGCTTAGCACAACAACAAGTGATGATGCAAGTATGTTTAGTTTACTGTATTGAAGTTATAAAGTATTTAACAATAGGTTTAAAACTAACAGATTGCATTACAACATGTGTAACAAATGGCCCATCACCTTCATGGATTTGACATGTCCTTGTTCCAACCGCTACCTGCCCTGCCACCATTTATTCTAGTTGTTCCTCCTCCTGCAGCTGATGTACCTCCTAACATGTCGTTATTTGAGTTACTTTAGTTAGTTAAGATACTTAAGTTATAGCATTTAGATTGTTATTTGAGTTCGTTCTCTAATTTTATCTATTGCTTCAAACTATTCGTACGCTCGGTCAGGATGGACCCTCGGCTTCAAATGTGGATGAACTGGCAGGCAGCGGCGGCGCTAATAACTCCAACTAACTAAATGTGTGTGATAAGTGAGTATGGATTGTCCCTTACTGGATTTGACTATGAATTTGGAATTGATACGTGGATTTGTATGTAATATGTTAATTTGGATGTGATATGTGACTTTGGATGTGATATGTGAAGTTTGAATGTGATATGTGAAGTTTGAATGTGATATGTGAATTTGGATGTGAGATGTGAATTTGGATGTTATATGTGAAGTTTGAATGTGAATTTGATGTGATATGTGAATTTGTATGTGATATGTGAATTTGGATATTAAACTATGATGGGATGTGAGTGTGATTGGGAGAACCAGGAACAACAAAAAAATCCGGCTAACTTCCATTGGCTTTGACCATAGCCTACGGAAGTTAGCTGTTTTCGGCCACGTCAGGTAGAAACAGATAACTTCCATCGGCTAGGGTAAAAGTCGATGGAAGTTACAGCAGTTTTCCACGTCAGTAGAGGCCAACTAACTTCCGTCGGCCAGATTGGCTGACAGAAGTTAGCTGGCCTCTGCTGACGTGGCAGAATATCATGCTATCTTTCATCGGCCACCGACAGAAGTTAGATAACTTCTGTTGAACCGCTTCCATCGGCCAGATGCCTACAAAAGTTGGCTTCTTCCATCGGGAAAGGCTTAACTTCCGTCGGCTTTGGCCGACGGAAGTTTGCCGAATTCCTGTAGTGAACCCCCTAAGCCTCATAGGGCAGCCTAGGAGAGAAACTTGACACCACTAGAACTCGTGCATTTAGATCTTTGTGAAATGAATGGCGTGTTGACAAAGGGTGGAAAACGATACTTCATGAAGCTAATTGATGATGCGAATAGATTTTGCTATGTTTATCTATTAAAAACGAAAGATGAGGCTCTTGACTATTTTAAAATTTATAAGGCAGAAGATGAAAATCAACAAGAGAGAAAGATCAAAATACTTAGGTCAGATCATGGTGGAGAGTATTTTTCAAATGAATTTGACTTATTCTGTGAGGAACAAGGAATTATACATGAGAGAACACCTCCCTATTCACCCAAATCAAATGGGATTGTCGAAAGGAAGAATCACACTTTGACTGACTTGGTTAACGCCATGTTAGACACTGCGGGATTACCTAAGGCATGGTGGGGGGAGGCATTATTGACCTATTGTCATGTATTAAATAGATTTCCTAATAAGAATAAGGACAAAAGCCCATACGAGATGTGGGTTAGAAGAAAACCGTCACTTTCTTACTTGCGCACATGGGGTTGCTTGGCGAAAGTCAATGTACCAATAACTAAAAAGTGCAAGCTTGTACCTAAAACTGTGGATTGTGTCTTTCTAGGATATGGTCATCGCAGTATTGCCTATAGATTTTTAGTAGTAAAATCTGAGGTACCAGACATGCATGTTGGTACAATTATGAAATCTCGAGATGCAACATTTTTTGATAGCATATTTCCAATGCAAGATACTCATAGAACTTATAGTCAAACCACTAAGACAATTCCTAATTCAATCACACCACCTGAATTTTTGAACAAACACATGAAATTGTCCCTGAGGAGGATGACAGTGAAGCTCCTAGGAGGAATAAGAGACAAAGAATAATTAAATTCTTTGGTGATTATTTAATTTGTACTTTGTGGATGATACTCCCACGTCTATGTCAGAAGCATATGCATCTCCTGATGCAGACTATTGGAAAGAGGCTGTCCATAGCGAGATGGATTCTATTATTGCTAACGGGACTTGGGAGGTGACAGAATGACCTTATGGGTGTAGACCTGTAGGTTGCAAGTGGGTGTTCAAAAAGAAGCTTAGGCCTGATGGTACTATTGAAAAGTATAAGACTCGACTTGTGGCCAAGGGCTATACCTAGAAAGAAGGCGAAGATTTCTTTGACACTTACTCACGTGTTGATAGATTGACCACTATTTGAATAGTACTTTCTGTGGCCGCCTCACATGGTCTTCTCATTCATCAGATGGACGTTAAGACAAATTTTCTTAATGGAGAGATGAATGAGGAAATTTACATGGAACATCCCGATGGGTTTGTAGTAAAAGGTCAAGAAGGCATGGTGTGTAAGCTGTTAAAATCTTTGTATGGTCTGAAACAAGCTCCTAAGCAATGACATGAGAAGTTTTATAAAACTTTAACATCTGCGGGCTTTGCAGTCAATGAGGCAGATAAATGTGTATACTATCGCTATGGTGGGGGTGAGGGAGTTGTTTTATGCCTATATGTTGACAACATACTGATTTTTGGGACAAATATTAATGTGATAAATGAGGTCAAAACTTTCTTGTCTCAAAATTTTGATATGAAAGATCTGGGAGTGGCTGATGTAATTCTAAACATCAAGCTAATCAGGGATGAGAATGAGATTACACTATTGTAGTCTCATTATGTGAAAAAGACCTTAATCCGCTTTGGCTACATGGACAGTAAGCCTTCTCCAACACCTTATGATCCTAGTTTGTTACTTCGAAAGAACAAGAGAATTGCTAGGAATCAATTGGAATACTCCCAGATTATTGGATCACTCATCTACCTAGCTAGTGCGACTAGGCCTAACATCTCTTTTTTTTGTGTACAAATTGAGCCGGTTTACCTCTAACCCGGGAGATGATCATTGGAGTGCGCTTGAGCGAGTCGTGCGCTATTTAAGAGGTACTATGAGTCTTGGACTTCACTATACTAGGCACCCTTCGATACTGGAGGGTTATAGTGATTCAAATTGGATCTCTGATGTTGATGAGATCAAAGCCACGAGTGGATATGTGTTCACTCTTGGTGGTGCTACTGTTCATGAAGGTCTTGCAAGCAGACCATATTGATGAGGTCAACCATGGAGGCAGAGCTCACGACACTAGATACAATCACTGTTAAAGCAAAATGGTTGTGTGATCTACTAATGGATTTACCAGTGGTTGAAAAACCAGTGCCAGCTATCCTTATGAACTGTGACAATCAAACTGTCATTGTTAAAGTGAATAGTTCTAAGGATAACATGAAATCATCTAGACATGTAAAGAGACGATTGAAATCTGTCAGGAAGTTGAGAAACTCCAGAGTTATAACATTGGATTATATCCAAACATCTAAAAACCTGGCAGATCCCTTTAAAAGGGATTATCACGGAATGTGATAGACAGTGCATCGAAGGAGATGGGTATGAGACTCATGTGAGTTATACTATGGTAGTAACCCAACCAATGTGATCGGAGATCCTGTGAATTAGGACCTGGGAAGAACAAGCCATTAGGTAACTGAAGGAGAGTACTTTTAACCCACTCTAAGTGAAGATGCAATACTCTCAGAAACTGTTAGGCAGGTTGACGATTGTCTTAATGTGTTCTATTGGCTATATCTAGCGAAGATGCTGTCCTACAGAGCATTCTTGAAAGAACACACCTATATGAGCTCGATTGTTGGTCGTAGTCTATGGAGAATTGGGTAGTCTCCTAGTAAGCTCATGAAGAGACCAATGAGTATGACTTATATGCTCTACCCGAGGGGTAGCCTACTGGCAGCCTAGTATCAGTTAAGACTTTAAGTGAAACTTACTTTCACAAAACTTGCAATTCAAGGCATAGTTCATTGTTCAAGTTGTGGGTGAGTGTAGCTTGAAGCTCTAGATAGATGTTCAACCTTCACCGGTCTCCATCAAAACACTGGTATATAAACAACACAAAAGAACCAGGCAAATATATGTGAGACTTTGAGCTATGGTGGGGGATTGTTGAATAAATGGGTTTGGCCCAAATTTATTTGAAGAATAATTCCTCAAAAATCTCAAAGGCCCACCATATGGAGGGAGCATGTGAATCTTTAGTACCACCTTGCTAGTTCTAGGAGAGTGAGACCACTTTAAAAGGGATGGTGCTCTCCATGCTACTAGACCCATGTGGGTGAGAGGAGAATAGAGAAACACACTCATGATCTCGCTTGCCTCACCTCGCCGGGCCTGGCCGGGCTCGGGCACGGGCCGGGGCCGGGGGCCACGGGCATGCGACACCTACATGAATGGTCCACCGAAATCGGCTCCGATTGTTTGCGCAGACATGACTTCCTTTTGCAGTTTTGTTTTGCTACGGAGGTAAATTCTGAATCGGTTACGATTCCTATCTGATTCGGTTACGAGTAGTAGAGATTGAGGCGGATGTCCTGATCATGCGTCCTGTTTTCCTCTACATATATTGAGCCACCGCCTCCCTGAAAAATGAAATAGAACAGTCTAGGGTTTTCCTCTGTGTTGAGCCGCCACACGTACACTACTCCTTTCCGTACATCGGCACGCACCATCGATCGGGAGAGCAGGTCTCCGGAACCCATCACCTTCGGGATCCTACACAGGGAGAGGACGAATAAGGTTTTTGGAAAGCACTCTGCACGACTGCTCATGTTCATCCACCACGGCTTGTCTTTCTCTGCGCTCGACGGCTCGAGCGCTACACGTCATCGCCATCCAGTACCGCGCGTCGTAAACGTTATACCCATTGCATCTGCTACTGCCCCTCCAGCGAAGGACCAATACGTTATAACCATGTCGGGTATGTTAGATCTGTTCATGAGTTCTGCAATTCTGTACATGTCTAAAATATATTCGTATAACATGGTTATGATGGTTCATCTATTTACTATCATGATTTATTTATGGAATAAGTTAAACCTAAAAGTGTTATTATTTCCAACACGTAACACCATTTGTTTCTGCTGATATCTGGTTTGTTATCCACACCACTTGCGAACCAACCTCCCACAGAAGAAATGCCAACTCCATCAGTAATAATGGGCCACCTGTATCACACAAAAGTGCTTCCATTAGTACAAATAGATATAATTATAGACGTCAATAATAGAAAACAATGCTCTGAAATCTAGGTCACTTGAGAACAATTTGTGTTGAGCACTTGGATTAGAAATTTCACTTGTCTATGTGTTGACACGAAAAATGTGCCCCGCACTTGGGCCGGTTCGACGATCCAAAAGCATGTAGATACTTAGGGATGAGCCTAAGCGTAATACAACACAGACGTCGCATTCTGACTACCCTTAATAGTGGCAAGGACGGTGGAGTCGCCAGGTAATCAGATCACAAAGAAATAATCCAATTAGCCAAAATATATAGATAAAATAAACCAATCGGCCGAATGAAACCTGATTGATTCGGAGTATACCGTGCGGAGGGTCACCAAAGGAGGTCCTTTGGCGTCTGGTGTGAAGGGTGAGCCGAAGGTATCCTTCGGCGTTCGGATTGATTTGGCCAAAGATAGACTCCGAACAGATCGCAACTCTAAATCGCCTCCGAACGATAGGGTTCGGTGCGAACCCTCTGACATGACAAAATCCAACGTGGAGCGCTGGCACGGCGAAGTCCGGTACGAAGTGCTGGCGCAACGAAGTGCAGTCAGGAGCACTCTAGCATGACTTTGGCGTGAAGCAACTCCGATGCAAAGTAGCTCTAGTGCGCTGGACTTGACTAGACTGATAACAGCGTGAAGAATACGACACGGACGGACGAAGCGAGGACTTACCGAAGGGTTCTCCAACGGCCTCCTAAAATTGCTTACTAGCTCCAGAAATGTTTGGCGAAGGGGGCTCCGAACATGAAACCTGCAGCAAACAAAGATCAAGTGCCAATTCGGCCTAGAGACCGAATTACCAAGTGTAGCAGTATGCAAAATGAAGGGTAGCAATCTGTTACGTAGATTAACGAATGATTCACAGCTAGGGCCAAAAATTGTATGTAGCGGTTTTCAAAACCTTTTGCAAACTTCAAACATGGAACCCTTGTAACTTGGACAATAAGAGTTATGTAGAACTCAGGTCCAAAAACAGAACCAAAACAGATCAAAAATCGCCTCAAAGATTGAATCCAGATTGAAAATAGAAAACTTGGCAGAAATCAGAAGTTTTCAGAACTTTTTAGGCACTTTGTTGGACAAACAAATATATGCAGCAGTGTTCAAAAACTTTTGAAAATTTCAAACATGGAACCCTTGAAACTTGTACAGCAAAATTTATGTAGAACTCGGGTCCAAAAACAGTACAAAACAGATCAAAAATCGTCTCAAAGATTGAATCCAGACTGAAAACAAAACTCAACACTCAGCAGAAATCAGAACATTCCAAAACATTTTAGGCATTTTTTTGGACATACAAATATATGCAGCAGTGGTCAAAAAATGTTGCAAACTTCAAAAATGGAACCCTGGAAACTTGTACAACAAAAGTTATGAACTCATACCCAAAAACTGCATCAAAACAGTTCAACACTCAACTTCAAAAGTGAATCTCCAAAGGATGAACAGTACCTGCGCTGGAGATCTTGGCAGTGTTGTAGCCTAAGTGGGACGCAGAAAATTCTCCAGATTATGAACAGTGTATGCTTTGAAAAGAAGAACAAAAATGGTTGAACACTCAATATAATTTTTGTGGTTGGTAGACCCCAAAATGACAGCAAAAAATCACCTAAACCCTAGGCCTTTGGGTCCTTTATATAGGTAAGCCCATAAAAGAAATCTCCAAAATGCCATTAGGGTAAAAGTTCTAGTTATTTACCTAATTGCCATAATGAATTTCAGAATTACAAATTCTGAAAAATCCATTAATGCAAACTCCTAATTTATTACATCATTGACCCTTTTCTTTTAATATTTTTTCAGAATTAAGAATTCCAAAAATACTAAAAGATTACACTTAATATAGACGACAAAACAGAAAAAATAAACTCCTAATTACTGGAATTAAAAACATTTTCTGATGCGACGGTTTTCAGCAAAAACCGACAAAGCCTCCTTGATCATCGACATGTGACGCCAATCTACGAACTCGACCGCCGGCAAGTCTCTCCCGCTCTCGATCCCCTCGAGTCGCCTGATCACTTGCACTGGTGTCGCGCCCCGATTTAATAAATCAGGACTTTATTGAAATTCCATAGAAAATCAATAAAACAAGACGTTCATCACACGACCACGTACAATACGGGCAATCATTCACGGTTCATAGACCGCATTAATACAAAAGTGAATGAAAGTGAAGAGAAACTAATAAAATCAAGGGTCCTAGATGAACGCCTCCTTCCAGTCTCGCCTTGACTGGGTCGCTACTCCAGACCTTTATCCTCCTCGTAGTAGACGGGCTCTGATGGTGTAAGTCAATGGGGTGAGTACAGATGTACTCAGCAAGCCACCGAATGCAAATATAATGCAAGATAATAACAAGGGAGATAGTGGCTAGTTTTGCGGAAGCAACATATTTGTAAAGCATTAAATGTGAGCAATTTATTCGTATGGAAAAGTAAACATGTGAATGCATCATCATCTTCTAACTCGAGGAGTATGTTTTACCTCCTCGCTCAACAGTCCTTACATGTCATGAATAACTCAATCTTTCAACCAATTGTAAACTAACTGCGAGTAGTCACACAACCCGCCCTTTACCGTGGGCTCGGCTTTTCGAAAAGATTGAATTACTCTGATCAGAGATGTACCACTGTACCCACAAGGCACGCACTCATCACTTACACCAAAGTGTAACAAGATGACCCATTTCACGGGAACTCGTGCCAAAACCTTCCATATGGTCTCCCCCGACTCAACAGCACCCTCTTATAGGTTTCGTACCGTGTCTCGCCATGTCGAGTTTCCACAATACCCCCCCTTGAGCCATCGTCGGTACAAGGCGCCCTGAGGGCTAGCCCCTTGCCCCCTCCACTATGGTACTGAGAGCCGGAGTGTTCCACACTTCCAGTTAGGACTTACCCATTAGACTTGTGGTTGGTACGGAAGTGCTTTGCAACAGATCCCGCAGACCGGTCCTTATAGTGCCCCGGGTGCGACATACCAAAACCCGAGCTTGCACCCGGAACCCACCATACTTATGACATGCCTAACTCCAACAGAGTCCAGAGACAAGAATAACAGGGTATTTCATATACCAGAATCCATCTAATCTACGACTCATTCTTTATATCCTATAGCAGTTGTGCCGGTACATTGGGCACTAGCTAATATAATATTTGTAGAGTGACAAGGAGTTAAGGCTCAATAAGCATGGCTTGGGTTTGCACACAAGGACGGGGATCTAATAAATATAAGTGTAGGGCTTGATCTTGAACTAATGCAATATTATCCTATGTGTTATAGCGATAATTTATTAAAACATGGGCTCAATATGATCAACTGTTTCCACAGAGGTGGTCGATGACTTGCCTTGATCAGCAAAGGGGGATGGAGGAACCTCGGGGTAGAACTCCTGCTCCTCGACAAACTCGTAGTCTTCTCGATACGGAAAAATAAATACATTCAATAAACAGATAAAATTCACCAAATAAAGAACATACATAGTTGTGGGTGTTTTTATGTGAAGTAATATTTTATTATTCTGGGTTTTTGCATAAAACAGTAAAGTTTAACTTTTTGGGATTTTTCCTAATTTATTTTCTGTATTCTTAATTTTAATCCTAAGGGATTTTTATTCATTTATTTATTAATAATATTTTGAGTAACAAAAACATACTGTTTTTATGGCAATGTGTAGAGAAAAATATCCTGGATTTAACAAAATTTGAATGGTGAAATTTGGAGTTAAAATGAGCAAGATATGAATTTTTGAAGTTTAAACTATTTTCTGGATTTTATTTAAACTGAAAAACAGTCCCTGGTCCACGGTGAACCAGGTTCACCGTGAACCCGTGGCTATGCGCGTGGACCGATTGGATCTGGACCATTGGATCTGGATCCAGCGGCCAGATGCGAGGCGGGGGGTTTTAATGAGATTGAACGGTCCAGATTAAAACGTGGCGAAGGGGTATACGTGGACGCACCAGATGGATCCGGGGGTTTAAGTGACGATCGACGGCTGCGATCGCACGATACCTCTTCGATCAGATCCGAGGGCCCGGATTAAATCCCGAAGGGATTTAATCGTAGCCCTCCGATCGTGATCGGACGGCCTCGATCTCGTCCGGCACGGCACGCCGTAAGGGGTCGAGTACCCCTTCGTCTCCGGCGACGGCGGGCTCAGGTGCGGCCACGGCGGCGACGGCGAGGGCCTAGGGACCTAGCTAGGGCCGAAAATGGAACGCGGAGGTGATGGGGGTCACGATGATACCTCTGGCGACGATGGAGGGCGACGGACGGCGGCCGGTGGCGAGGGTAGACGAGCCGGGCGTTCGGGTGGTTGACGGCGACAGCGATCCGGCGGTGTCCATGGCCAACGGAGGGGTGGACGAGGTGGGGTGGTCG
The DNA here is from genome assembly GCA_019279435.1 of Zizania palustris. Lineage (NCBI taxonomy): Eukaryota > Viridiplantae > Streptophyta > Magnoliopsida > Poales > Poaceae > Zizania > Zizania palustris. The sequence continues at coordinate 22,909,173 of JAAALK010000288.1, forward strand.
ACGACGGACCCGACGGTGGCGGCGGCTAGGGCGGCGGGGGTCTGAGGTGACGGCGAAGGTTCGCCGGAGTGGAAGTAGGGGAGGAGCTCACAAAAACAGCCGAGGCGCTCTGGAGGGCTAAGGCTCGGGCTACGGCGGTGTGGGGTGAGTGCGGCGGTGGGCGAGGGGATTATAGGGTCACCGGCGGCGCCTAAACGGAAGGAAACCGAAGGTTTCCAAGAACTCCGGCGAGGGTTTCCTAACTCTCGGCCGAGCTCCCATAAACGGCAAAACGCGTCGGGATTACATGGAAAGGGATCATCGGCGGTTGGGAAGGCGATCCGAGGCAAATCCAGGCGAATGCGGGCGGCCGGCGGCGAAACAGGAAGGAGATCGCCGGAGAAGGGAAGGGGAGCGATCCCCTTCCATTCAAGATGAAGGATCTGACAGGTGGCCCCCACCTGTCAGCGGGCGTAACAGAAAAGGAAGGGCCGACAGGCGGGCCACGGCTGTCAGTGGGCGAACGCGAGCGCACAGAGGCTGGCGCGTGGGGCCAGGCGGGGCGCGGGCGGGAGGAGAGAGGGGAGGCGAGCGCCGACAGGCGGGACCCACGGGTCAGTGAGGGACGGCTGGGCTGGGCTGGGTTGAGAGCACTTTGGAGGTGGGCGGCCCATTAAGCATTTTAATTCTTTTCTGATTTAAAATAATTCCAGTAATTCATTTATTTGATTAAGGGTTGAATCACTGTTGATAAAAATTTGTACAAATTCCTAAAATTATATTTTGGTCTCTAGTTCATATCATAAAATTTTCAAGTCCAGATTTTGAGTATTTCTCCCTGTTTGGCTTTATTTGAGTTCTTTTGTGATTTTTCCTTTAATAATAAATCCAGAAATGATTTAAATAATTTTTTTCTTTTATTTTAATCCTTTTTAATTTCTGGGGTGTTACAACTGGCCTCTCTTTCGCTGACTTGACCGTCACGCTGTCTCGACCATCCTTCCATCCATGTCTTGCTCTATCTCCTCGTGCACTCTTGTGATCATCTCCAACTTCACCCGGCATCCTTGATCCTCTGGCATCGAGCTACCCGCTTGACCCTTGATCACCCATCGTTGACAGTTGGTTAGCATCTCCACCCTGCACACATGAGACAAGCCAAAACATGAAACACAACGCACACCGATCCCCTCAGCAACACTCTCCATAACCACACATCGATCCCATCGATGCAATCAAACCATCAGTCACTTCACTCAAGATCGCTCAACCTTGTCAATCACTCATCATACAAACAAAAACCACAGTGTGACCTCACTTAGTTTCATAGCTTCCATACTTTCTTAACGACCAGCCGAGGGCGTATTTCCTCGAATATGGCATCTCGCTCATCCTCGGCTTTCTTCTCGCGCATCTCTTGTGACCGTAGATGTTGTAGGTGTTTCTTCTGTGATTTGGACATACCTGGAGGTGCCAAGATGGTTGTGGTTTGGTACCGAGCGCCACCAACTTGTTCCTATGATTTTCGCCCGAGCGGGAATTACCCGGGTCGGCCTCGTGGTTCTTGCATTTGGCAAGAACCTTTCCTTGTACCCTGTTGGTCGGACCAGCCTCGTTAGGCCGATCGGACCGTGCTTCGGTGATGGCCTCGGCTAGACTAGGGGACTTACCTCCGTCGTGCTTCGGCGAGGGGGCCTTCGGGATTGGGGACCTCCTGAGACCCTACCTTGACTATGATAGCTTAGGACTCCCTCTCCCTCGCCTCTTCGCACCCATCTCTCTTGTCTTCGTCCTGCATGTGTCGATTCAGAGGTACCACAGATAGCCTGTGGAAACGTTCCCCTTCATCGTGTCCACTTGTCCCTGCCAATCATAGCACTCGAAGGAAAACAGGGGGCACCATTATACTATGAAGGGTAGTCCGGCAGTGAGGTATAGTTCAGAGCCAACGTGGATCCTGCCTAGTGGTATGGTGGAGGCATCGGTGGTTCTAGTGGATCCGCCCACTACAAGCCGAACCCATTGCCCCGAGGGGGGTTCGGCCACGTCGAAGGTACTTCAGACCATATCAGCGAAGGATCCTTCCAAGTCAGAGGTATGTTCGGCCATTGCGGGCCAAACTCTCCCACCGGGGTGTTTTCCCAGAGAGGAGGTGGGTTTGGCCACTGGGGTTTGAACTCATCCAACGAAGGGTTCGACCATTGGGGTCCGAACTCACTATGTGGAGGGTTCGCCATTGGGGTCCGAACTCACTATGCGGAGGGTTCGACCATTGGGTCTGAACTCACCCTCGGGGGTTCGTCCATTGGGGTCCAAACTCATTCTCCGAAGGGTTTGGCTGTCTTGGCCCCTTCGGCTGTCTTGGCATTTTGGCCGGGTGGCTGTTTTCTCGGCCTTCTTCTAGTGTTTATTCAACAACATCTGGTATGTTACCTTTGGCTTCTTGCGAGCCTTAGTCAAAGAAGACATATTGATATTCTTTTTCCACACTCCCACTTCAGGGTTCTTTGGTACGGGTGTGCGTGTGCATGATTCTCCAATAATGACCGCTTTTCCGTTAGATGACTCGGCCTGTTCTGGTCGAATCAGCACCTTCTTCTCGTCGAGGTCGACAGTGTTCACGAGAAAGGGGTCTTTGTCCAGCTTCATCTTTGGACTAGAATCTATTTTCAATCATCCTTCTTCTATGGCCGATTGAGCCTGCCGACGAAAAACATTAGAGTCGTTAGTATAATGAGAATGCGAATCGTTCCACTTACAGTAGGGGCACTTCTTTAGTTCGTCGGCGGTCGACATGACCTGGCCCATGGGCAACCTGAGAAGTTGGCTCTTCAAAAGGAAATCAAATATTTTATTGCATTTAGTCACAGTCAAAGGAGTATTTACCTTCGCTAGGCTGACTCTTAGTGGGAGATGGTCGCAGCTCATCATAAGTGATAGGCTTGATCTAGTGCTCCAAGCCCATTTGGCCACATACATATCGGCCGAATCATCCTCTTCCTCCGACTTTTCCTCGTCGGAGTATTCCATGATGTGAACTTCAGCCATAGGTTTGTTAAACATTTTAATGAATCTTTTATCTTTGGCTCGACCTTCTTGGATCGGAGCCTATTGTAGGACTCTACTAACATCTAAAAAGTTTTGGCTATCTAGCTGTTCTTTAATCTCAGAACGCAACCTATTAAAAACTAGATCCACCAAATCCCTTTCCGAAGTATTGAGACTAAAACATTGGTTGCTGGTATCTCTAAATGGCTTGATGTACTCAGAAGCACTCTCGCTAGATTTCTGTTTGACCGATGTGAAGTGTGAAAGCCTAAGTTCCGTCTCGCCTATATAAAAATAGTCATGGAACTTTTGTTCTAATTGGGCCTATGTTTGGATGGAGTCCAGTGGAAGTGCTGAAAACCAAGTGAAAGCGGTGCCAGATAGTGAAAGAGAAAACAATTGTTGATAGAAAAAAATGGCATTAATGGTCAAGATTGTCAAAATATCAATTTTGGTAATTTGGGCCAAAAATACACAAGTTCTGGATCAGGCCAAAGCCCTACAGGGCCGAAGGCCCATTGAACATGGGCTTCGGAAGCCTTGTGGGGGCCGGCTACCTTCGGCCCGAAGGCCTTCGGAGGCCTGCCTCGCCAAAGCTTGGCCCAAGGAGCAGACTTCGACAGGCCTTGTCGAAGGCCCACTTCAGGCTGATTTTAGAGATAGAGTTTGAATCTGATTCTGGCTATTTTTATCCCTAAGTTTGATTAGGCTGAATCCTACCAGATTAATGTTGGAGATAAGAAGACTAGCCCCTACAAATACCGGTTCATTAGACCCCCAACACAAATCAACTACAAACCCTAGTTTGAACCGTACCTTACTTTTCATTTACTTTCCTATACTGCCTTCGTGGGTTTTCCTGGAAGCCCTCTGTCGGCCATGTCGAAATCGTGGTAAGCCTTGTTACTTTGCATGTGAAGTACCCGTTAATCTATGTACCAGATTGCTATCGTCTTGTTACTTCGCTTGTGAAGTATCCTTTAATCTATGTAACAGATTGCTACCTTCGTTTCTCTACTACAACACTTACCAGATTCAGTCTCTAGGCCGAATTGGCACTTGATCTCTGTTCTATTGTAGGTTTTCATGCTCGGAGCCCCTTCGCTGGAGGTGTCCAGAGCCAGGAAGCTAGTTTTAGAGGTTGCTAGAACACCCTTCGGTGGAACCCTTGCTTCGATTATCCGTGCCAGACTCGTCATGTTGTTGTCGGTCTGGTCAGGTTCGCACGCCAAAGTGCTCCATAGCAGGCTTCGTCGCGTCAGTCTTCGTCACGCCTACACTTCTCTACGGATGAAGTCATGCAGTGCGTTGCGTTAGGATATTTTTGTCGTGTCAAAGACTTCGCACCGAACCCTGCTGTTCGGAGGTGATTTTGCGTCGAGATCTGTTCGGAGCCTGTCTTCGGCTAGATCGATCCGAACGTCGAAGGCTACCTTCGGCGAGACCCTTCACACCGGACGCCGAAGGTCCCCTTCGGTGAACCCCTTCGCACAGTACACTTCGAATCAGTTAGTCTCCGTTTAGCTGGTTGGTTTATTTTACTTAATATATTTATTTTCGGCTAATTGGATTATTTGCTTGTGATCTGATTACCTGGAAACTCCACCCCCTTGCCACTATGAAGGGTAGTCAGAACACGACGTTAGTGTTGTGTTACGCTTAGGCTTATCCCTAAGTATCCGCACACTTTTAGATCGTCGAACTGATCCAAGTGCGGGGGCACGTTTTCGTGTCTACACACTTTTTGGCGACTCCGCTAGGGAAGGCTACGCCAACATGACTAGTACATCTACATCGGCCATGGGTACGTCTACAACAACTACTACTACACCACCGATGGATCTGATGGGAGGCGCGGATATCGACAACCGCAACATCATGACGCCTACCCTTGAAGATATCCCCAAAGAAGACTTGGCAGAGATCGAGGCAAAGATGAAAGCTCTTCAAGACCTCATGCTTGGGAGCTACGTCTAGACACGCGTCGGCTTCATCAAGTGCAGTGTCAACATCCTCGACCTCGCTCGGACCCAGGTAACACCAATATCACCTCCTTTATCTTCTTTAGAAATTGAGCAAAAAATAGTCGCATCAATAGATCAAGCTGTTAGTGCGTCGTTAGCCAACCGTTTAGATTCGGTAGTTAGCTCTCAAGTAGTGGCGACACTTAGAACGTTCGACTTTACCGAGGCCATTCCTTCGACTCCAATCGCTAGTGCACCTCCAGTGGATCATATCTATAGTAGAACTGATGGTATTACCATCAAAACCATCACATCTCCGGCCTCAGCATATATGGCCGAGACAAGCCACTACACACATGTACAAGCTAACCCTGTTTATTACACGCCACCTACACCTGCGCCAGCTCTTCCTGTATTTCCTGCACTACACGCACAAACGCATAGGCCCGAACATGTCATGCACCTAGAGCCAGCACGTGAGGAATACCCTCGTGACCGACAAGTCGACATACCAACACGTGTCGTGCCCCCGCATGAGAGGTGCGCACAAGTAGGAGGCCAGGATGACATTGAGGAGCGGATCCACACACTGTTCAGGGAGTGCACCGGTTTCGTGCCTAGGGGTCGGGCTAGGGTTTACCGAAAGTCGTACCCCGACTATTTTGACACTATACCATACCCTCATGGCTATAGAATCCCTGAATTCACCAAGTTCGATGGTGAGGGTAGCAAAACCACACTAGAACATGTCAGCCAGTTGTTAGCACAATGTGGAGAAGCTAGTGGGTTAGACACTTTAAAACTTAGACTATTTTCTCTCTCACTATCCGGCATTGCTTTTACTTGGTTTTCGGCGCTCCTACCGAACTCTATCCAAACGTGGACCGACTTGGAGCAAAATTTCCATGACTATTTTTATACGGGCAAAACAAAACTTAGGCTTTCACACTTGACATAGGTTAGACAAAAATCTAGCGAGAGTGTCTCCAAGTACATCAAGCACTTTAGAGATACTAGAAACCGATGATTTAGTCTTAATATTTCACAGAGAGATTTGAAATTAAAGAAAGGTTAGACAACCAAAACTTTTTAGAAGTTAGCCAAGTTCTGCAGCAGGCTCTGGTCCAAGAAGTCTGAGCCAAAGATAAAAAGTTTATTAAAACATTTAACAAGCCTAGGGCTGAAGTCCACATCATGGAGCACTCCGACGAGGAAGAATCGGAGGAAGAAGAAGTTCCGGCTGACATGTATGCAGCTGATTGGGTTTGGAATGCTAAGAGCAAACCCGTCACTTGTTCTGAACTACGGCCATCTCCCACTAAGAGTCGACCTAACGAAGTCAAATACTCTTTTGATATAACTAAGTATGATAAATATTTGATTTACTCTTGAAGAACTAGATTCTTAGGTTACCTAAAGGCCAAGTCATTCCATCTGTTGACGAACTAAAGAAACACCCCTACTGTAAGTGGCATGATTCACATTCCCATTATACTAACGACTGCAATGTTTATCATCGATAGGTTCAATCGGCTATAGAAGAAGGACGATTGAAAATAGACCCCAGTCCAAAAATGAAGCTGGACAAAGACCCCTTTCTCGTGAACACCGTCGAACTCGACGATAAGAAAGTGCTGATTCGGCTAGAGCAGGCCGAGTCGACTAAGGGGAAAGCAGACATTATTGGAAAATCGCACACACACACACACTCGTACCAAAGAACCCTGACGTAGGGGTGTGGGAAAAGAATGTCAAAATGTCTACTTCGGCTAGGGCTCGCAAGAAACCAAAGGTCACATTTCAGATGTTGTTGAACAAACACCAGAGAAAAGCCAAGGAAACAGGCCCCCGTGCAAAAAAGCTAAGACAGTTGAAGGGGCCAAAGCAGTCGAAAGGAGGCTTCGGACCCTAGTGGCCGAACCCTCTGTATAGTGTGTTCGGACCCCAATGGTCGAACCCTCCGTACAGCGGGTTCGGACCGCAGCAGTCGAACCCCCCGAAAGGCGAGTTTGAACCCCAGCGGTCGAACCCTTCACACAATGGGTTCGGACCTCAATGTCCAAACCCTCCGCACCACGAGTTCAGCCCCCATTGGCCAAACCCTTCGCACAACGAGCTCGGACCCCAATGGCCAAACTCGGCTCTGCCCTGGGTGAACCCTCCGGTAGGAGGCTTCGGCCTGCAGTGGCCAAACATACCTCTGGCCTGGCATGAACCTTCGCTGATATGGTCCGAAATGCCGTCGACGTGGCTAGACCCCCCTCCAGGCAATGGGCTCAGCTCACAGTGGGCGAAGCCGCTAGAACCACCAATGCCTCCACCGTACAATTGGGAAGGAACCCCGTGGGCTCCTGTATATCTCACCCCAAAGTACCCTTCACAGTATAACATTGCCTCCTGCTTTCCTTTGGAGTATTATAACTAGGCAGAGATAAACAGACATGGCTGAAGGGAAACGTCTTCCACATGCTGTCTGTGGTACCTCCGAATCGACTCCCACAAGACAGAGCCAAAGAAGATGGACGTGAGGAAGCGAAGGAGAGGGAGTTTGAAGCCATCACAGTCAAAGTAGGGTCTCAGGAAGTCCCAATCCCGAAGGCCCCCTCATGGAAGCCCAACGAAGGTAAGTGTCCTTGTCTAGCCGAGGCAGTGCTGAAGCCTCATCCGATCGGCCAAGCGAGGCCAGTCCGACTGACAGGGTCCGCATCGAGGTACCTACCAAGTATAAAACACGCAAGGCTGACCCGGGCAACACCCCTTCGGCCAAAAATCACAACAACAGGGTAGTGACGCCTCGTACCAAACCACAACCATCATGGGCACCGCCGGGCATGTCCAAGTCATAGAAAAGGCGCCTATAGTGCCTACGGATACAGGAGATGCGTGAGAAGAAGGCCGAGGATGAACGAGACGCCATCTTTGAGGAAATCTGCCCTCGGCCAGCTCCAAGACAGGTATGGAGGATAAAGCCGGTTGAGATAAACAACCCGGCTCCCACTCTGAGCGACGATGACGATGATTATATGCCTGTCTCTGAGGGACCCACACCTTAGGCGATGGATATCAACGTCGTCATGCTGCCCACCGAATTCGCCCTACCACAGGATGAGGCCGAGGTCGCTCAGTTGAACCTTGGCCCACACAATGTTATTTTTGAGAAACCCAAGGATACGGCTCGCCACCTAAAGCCTCTCTACGTCAGGGGTCACAGTGACGGGAAGCCGATCTCTAGAATGCTTGTCGACGGTGGTGCCACTATTAACCTAATGCCTTACTCTCTGTTGAAGAAGCTTGGTAGGGGCGAGGAAGACTAAAAGAAAACCAACCTGATGCTCAACGGCTTCAACGGCGAGAGTTCCAAGGTGAAAGATGTACTCTCCATGGAATTAACAGTAGGTAACAATACATTGCCGACAACATTCTTCGTCATCGACGTGCAAGGTAACTACAGCGTACTGCTTGGGCATGACTGGATTCACGCAAACTATTGTATTCCTTCTACTCTACACCAATGCTTAATACAGTGGGACGACGATGATGTAGAAGTCATACCAGCAGACACTTTGGCCTAGGTAGCATTGGTCGACGTGTCCGTCGACACCATCCACAACAAAGTAGAGTGTCTATCAGGAAGAGACCTTTCAGATTACGACTTCGTCAGCGTATCTGGGGGACGCTTCATACTCGTGTTTGTAAAGCTGGCTGGTGTAGCACAGCTATTTCTAAATTAGTAGCCATGTCTAGCAAAAGTAATCTTGATTGGCTAAAGTCGTGCGTAGAACAATATCGGTCGTCTAAAGGCGGTATTGCCGAGGCCATTGAAGATTTTAGCAAAGTAGAGAAATTAGGACAAGGTTTTGCATCGGTCGATCCTTTAGAAGAAGTCGACATAGGCAATGGTAGCATCCCGAGGCCGACTTTTGTAAACCAACATTCACATGCTGATGAGAAGGCCAAAGTAATAAAGCTGCTTCGGTTGTACGTCGATTGTTTTTCATGGGAGTATAGCGAGATGCCCAGATTAAGACACGAGCTCATGGAGCATCGGCTGCCCATTAAACCTGTGTTTAGGCTGTATAAACAGCCCCCTCATCGCTTTAATTCGGCCCTCTATGATCGAGTTAAAGAGGAGATAGAACGATTACTCAAGGCTGAGTTTATTAGGCCATGCAGGTATGCTGAATGGGTCGCTAACATTGTGCCTGTAGAGAAGAAAGGGAGCAGCAGAATACAAGTTTGTATTGATTTCAAGGATCTGAACAAGGCCACTCCGAAGGACAAATATCCCATGCCGATAGCCGACATGTTAATCAATGATGCTTCAGGACACAAGGTACTAAGTTTTCTTGATGGCAACGCTGGTTACAATCATTTTTTATGGCCAAAGAGGACGTCTACAAGACAACCTTTCGATGCCCTGGTTTTATCGGTTTGTTTGAGTGGGTCGTTATAACTTTTGGCTTAAAGAATGCTGGCACTACATATCAACGTGCTATGAACTTAATTTTTCATTACTTGCTAGGAGTTATGTTAGAAGTCTACATAGATGATGTTGTGGTCAAATCAGATGCTATGGGAAACCACCTAGCCGATTTGAATGTGGCTTTTGATAGGATGCGTTAGTATGGCTTAAAAATGAACCCGCTCAAATGTGCTTTTGGTGTGTCGGTAGGCAAGTTCTTAGGATTCATGATTCATGAAAGAGGTATTGCAATTGATCCTAAGAGGCTTGAAAATATTAGAAACTTTGCAGTGCCGGCATGCAAAAGAGATGTGCAAACGTTGCTAGGCAATATGAATTATTTGTGGCGCTTTATATCTAACTTGTCTAGCAAGAGCAATGCTTTTGTCCCTATACTCCGGCTAAAAAATGAAGTCGAGCTCACTTAGGGGGCAATTCAGCAAAGTGCTTTCAAGAAAATTAAAGAGTGCTTGTCATCGCCACCCGTGGTAAGAGTGCCAAAGGCCAGAACCTTGTTTTGGCTATACATCGCTATAGAAAATAGTGTAATAGGAGACGTGCTAACTCAGGAGGTGGAGGGGAAAGAGTACATCACATTCTTGATCCGCCTAGTTTTGACATGCTGCCTAGGGTTCCTCCTCCGGAGATAGGAAGGAGCACTCTTTTGCCCCGGTCTAGAGCATCCTCTTGCTTTGGAGGTGGCATAACACTGGCCACCGAAGGTTATCTTGGGGGATCGAAGTTGTCGACACGTACGACAGCCTGCACAGGCTCTGGACGTGCCTAAGGGGGCTCGGTCAGTAGTGCCTCAACCAGAGCTCCTTTCGAGGTACTCACTTCTTAAACCTAGTATAGAATTGCATGCATCGGTAGCATGGCTTTGGTTTTCACTGTGAACACAGCAGAAGAACACCTGGCCCTTACCAGCCGGCTTCCCTGGTGACCTCCAACCAGCTGACCTTGTTTCCGGAAGCTTGTGTACTCTTAGAGGAAAATTTTTGCGGAGAAGGAGCAATGTTCAGGACTTTCAGAGCGAGGATGCTTCTGCCCTCGACGCTTGTCATGCTGGTTGTCGAAGTTGGGCCCTTGCAAAGGTGTTAAAGTTTTCACCTCGAGCTTGACTTCTTGAACAATTGGTGAGGACAAGGCTGTTCTTCGGAGCCACCCTTCCTCCGACCTAGCATACTCCTCAAAATAAGCCATTATCTGTGCTACGGAGGATATATGTTTCCGAATGAAGCTTGTCAAGGAGGCCTGCATTGGTGATTCCTTCTTGGGCTGCATCGACCATGGATGATGCATACAATCCTATTATCTGTGACTTCGTATGAGCGAAGCACTTAAAGAACTGCCTCAAAGTTTCTCCAGGTTGCTGCTTCACCTAAAAGAGACTCCAAGCAGACATAGGGGGCACAAAAGTACCCTAGAAGTTACTTATGATTTTTTTCTTAACTGCTCCCTAGTATTTAATTGATCCTGGCTTTCAAAGACCAGAACCAACGCAAATCAACTCCTTCAAGTGCGAGGGGGAAGCACTTTGCCATTGTATCTCGAACCCCTCCGCTGGCTTCAATCGCTAAAGCATAAGAACGAGAGAACTCCCCTGGATCTTCTTCCCCAGAGTACTTACAGAGCTTCGAAGTTTTGAACTTGGGATCGAAGCGCACCTTTTGCAAATCGGAGTGCACCGGAGATTCGCTATCAAAAGAAGCATTCCCGGGGGCTTAGGGATAGAAAGAAGGGTCATCGTCTTGAGGCACCTCTGGAATGACAGAGGTATCTTGGGGATGAAGCCTGTCTGTAGCTTCCTACCTCCACCTTGTCACTTTGGCTTGAAGGCTGGCCATCTGGGTTGCCACATCGTCAAGGCGGTCTTCATTTTTCCGGAAGGAACTTTTGGGTCTTGAGAACTGAACAGGTCAGTTCGGAGTACAGTCAGAGCTACAGGAGACGCTCTGTTGGTTCAAAGCATAGACGGAGTCCCTGAAGGGGCTTCGTATGTTCAAGGAAGAGTATTCATTTCAGGGGTCTGAGGTGGGGGAACTACAGAAGTTCCTCTAACCTCTGCCGTATTCGAAGATCTCACTCCAGAGGTCCGAGGGGACCTCCGAAGGGACTACCACCTGAGCTCCGTTTAGGAGGCATGGATTTAGAAAGAAATTGGTAGAGAGCGAAGTTTTCGTACTAAGTTGCACACAGACGGCGCCAACTATTGGCGTAAAAGATTACGCTAACAGGTTTAAGAAACTGTATGTGTAACAAACGGAGTGTTTGTAGGAGCAGACTACCTCAAGCCTCCGTGAAGGATAATAGCTCGAAACAGTTCGAAGTTCTGTATTGAATATCTGAGTATTCGATGCCTATTACAGGTTGAGAATGGGGGTATTTATAGGTAAAAACTCTAAGGAAAAGACCTTTTTACCCCTCAATTATAACCGACATAGTGGAAACTATTTCGGTAACCCTAATAGGGTTAAAATGGTAAAAGACTAATTTAATCAGAAAGAAGATAAGTCTTCTATCCTTGCTAGCTATTTTCCACTACAGAGGTGGATCGTTCGAAGTGTATCTTCGAAACGGAGTCTGGGCAGACCCTCCGGCCTTAACTCTTCATCAGTACGGAGACAAGTCTTGGACTCCGAGCTCATGAGTTGTCTTTGTCTTGTAATCTTGAAGATCCTGGGGATGAAGTATTTTCCCGCAACAAATGGCCTCCAAAACTTGCTTCCTAGCTCCAGAAACCTTCGGCGAACGAAGATCAAGTGCCAATTCAGCTTGGAGACCAAATTACCAAGTGTAGCAGTATGCAAAACGAAGGGTAGCAATCTATAACATAGATTAATGGATGATTCACAGGTGAACCAACAAGGCTTACCACAATTACGGCGTGGCCGACGGAGGGCTTCCAACGCAAACCCACGAAGGTATACTGATCTAATGCAGAAAGTAGATGAAAAATAAAGGTACGGTTCAAAGCTAGGGCTTTGTGATTGATATGTGTTGGGGTTGTCCTATGAACCGGCCTCACCCTTGTATTTATAGGGGCTACTCTTCTTATCTCTAACTCTAATATGATAAGATTCGGCCTAATCAAGATTAGAGATAAAAACAACCTGAATCCATATCAGACTACTATCCGAAGCCTACCTGAACTGGGCCTTCGGCAGGCCCGTCGAAGCATGCTCCTTGGGCCGAAGCTTCGGTGAAGCGGGTCGCCTAAGGGCCTTCGGGCCAAAGCCAGCCTGCAAAGAAGGCCGCTAAAAGGCCCCCGAGGCCCCCATGCAGGTGGGCCTCCGGCACTTTCAGGGCTCTGGCCTGTACCAGGAGTTGCATATTTTCGACCCAAATTACCAAAATTGATATTTTGACAATCTTGGCCATTAATGCCATTTTTTGGTATCAACAATATGCTATTTGAAATAAAACAAACAGTTCCATGTAGAATTAAAGCGCATGCTATTTGAAATAAAACAAACAGGTGGCGACGGCGAGGAGGAGCAGGAGGAGGAGGTGAGTCCTGTGGTACACCGGGACGCGGTCGGTGCTACCCGACGCTGTTGTGGATGACGTGGGGTTCGCCATCGCCGACCAGTGAAGTGGGGCGCGTAGCGGTGGGTGTTACGTCGGAGAATTTTTTTAATAATATTTTAAAAAATCAAATATGTTTGACGAATTTCAAAAATTGTAGAATTAGGCTCTCGTCGGCAAACCACCGGACGAGCAAGACCACGTCAATCTGGTTTGGCCGATCGACTGTTGAACCAAACCCAAGGGCTAGTATAGTCAGTGTGCAACGACCGCGCAATGGCTACTTCGGACGAACCAGGCCACGTCAACCTGGTTCGGCCGATCAAGCACCAAACTTGGCCTTATAAAAACTGGGTTGAACACCCCTTCTCAGCAAACCCGCTACACTTGTCCAGTACATCTCGAGCCCCCGGGCTACCCACTCCTCCCAGGTAAGTCTATCATCCCTCTTTTTTCTTCTGTATTTATTAAGGTTAGAATAATTTAGGAGTACATTAGAATTAAATTAGTAGTAATTTTGAATTGTGTTAGGGATAATTTATAGTAATTGGGGTAGTTTAATCAAGATTTAGATGATCCGATTAGAGTAATGTGCATTTAATTTATGTGTAGTTTAGAGAAATTGTAGACATATTATGAATATACTGAATTTATGTTGACATACCATGGTAGATGGTGAAAAAGGATATATCGACTCATGGTTACTATCTTCATTACCGTCCGCTAGAAGGTGTCGAACCTTTTATGTGTTTCTGTGGAGACACGTGTAAATTCTAGAGAAGCATGGATGATCTCATATACGAGATGAAATATTAGAAGTGTCTCAACTACTCGTGTACTCCTAAAAAGTCAAAGCCAAGGCCAAAGCGTTGACCACATGCTAACAGATAGGTAAGAATACACTTTTTCCCATTTATTTATGTATTGTTCTCGAATAAATCACTTACAACATGTCTATTAATATTTGTTTGTGTAGGTAACTCCTCTACTATTGTCACATCTGCTATGTGACTTCATCGAATGGATCGACAAAGAGGTAGATCCGGATGAATGGGTCTCACTTATGAGGCACAAGGAGTTCAACAGAAAGCTCTTTGAGATGAGATACCAACGTAAATATAATGTGAGTGTAAGGAAGAACAGAAGAGGAGAGAGGACGTAGAGTGCAAGACAAAAGAGGAGTGTGAGACTGATAGAGAGAGGAAATGTGAGAGGGCTCGCAGTGCTAAAGAAGCAGGACATGAGGCCATAAGGAAGAGAAAGTACCCTCGTTATACTTAGTAGTCACCTAGTGTAGTCACCTCGTTGTACTCCATCCTACAATCATTGCTCGCTCGTCAGCTTCCCACCTTCTAGTTTCATACTCCGAGTGACTTTCCATCTCTGTGATAGAACCATCCTCGTACGTAGGTGGTGTGACATCTATCCAACAATAGAATGAACATCTCCTAACATTTTGCTGTCGCAGTAAATAGTGAGGTCAATATTGCATTAAAAAATTATATGAATTTAAGTCATCACTTACCACGACGTTCTCATATAAGTTGGGGCACAAGAATTCTCTCCTTCCTCTTGAGTGGACTCCAAGCAATGTATGTATAATGCAACGACTGCCACATGTGCACGTAGGTCATTGCTCCCACTCAGGAATTCCTAGAGGATTTGTCATCCAACTTGAACTAGCATGCTCAACCTTAAGTCGATACTCTTCTTTCCTCTTTGTGTACTCCTCCATAGTATTGACTTGTCTTACATGCGGTCTAGAAGATCGTTGCCTTGAATCATCGATCCATCGGATTAAACGACACTTCCTTGGATTATCCTACAGTATCAAACAACTAAAGTTGTTTTCATTAACTTTTGTAATAAATGGATGGAGGTGTGAACTAATTTAATGTTTTCGTTCTCACTATGAAATCATCATCGATGCTCAGACATATGAAGTACATTATACAAGCATCTCATCCTTACATCGCAGTCATCATCTGGCAGTGTTCTCTATAGTGACACATTGGACGTTGAAGCCATGGTGGTACTCCGATTGGATTGATTGTCCAATCACCTTGTTCATATTGGGCACGACGCTCGTACTACACCTTCCTTGCAGTGTATTGTGTGTTTGTTTCACTAGGGGAGAACCAACGTCCATCAAAGACTGGGAGCTCGGTGTCCACCCACTCAATGAACCTGCACCTCTTTCTATCAGATTTCACTTGAACGTTCGAGTACCACAGCTCTTCCTCGACATTAGGGCAAATAAAGTACCTCCTTCCACAAATGTTGGTTCGGAAACCTATCTCGAGTTGGCACCGATCCCCAAAATGGCACAATGGCCGATCTTGTAACACCCTGATTTTTTTAAAAAAAATAAATAAAATTTGTAAAATAAAAATTTTAAATTAAATAAATTGAGTTTGAATAATAAAATGATTGAAATCATGGAGGATTAAAAATCTAAATAAATAGTTCGAATTTTGAGTTGGAATTTTTTTTAAATTCTCCAGGTCAAGAATATGCCATAGGATTTTTATTTGAATTTTTAGGATTTTTATCACTATTGTAGTAAATACAAACATTAATTCAGAAATTAGTAAAATCAGAAAATTTAATTAAATCTTTTTTCCCTGACCGGCTCTCTTTCTTTTTCTCTGGAGCTGTGGGCCCCTACTTTGCCACCTGCATGCATCCCGCACCAGCGCCATGGGCCCCTCCCTGCTACTGCCGCACACGTCCCACCGTGGGCCCCGCCACACATTTTTATCCCGCTCGCCCGCGCAGTCCCACCGTGCTGCTGACCGCCCAGTCCCACCAGTCAGATCCATCTTCCCCACCAGATTTTCCTATCGCGCATACTCTGTTTTGCTGCACCGAGAACTCCGGCGCCGCCCGTTATTTCCGGCAAATCCTATCTATGCATGCTTATCTGTTTCTCTTCCCTCTATAAATAGCGTTGCCCCGACTCCCTTCTCTCGTTTCCATCTAGCTGTCGCGCTGCCGCTCCCGCACGCAGAGCTGCCGCACTGTGCCTCCTCCATCGCCACGCCGTCTCCCAGTCGCGTGCCGTGCGCAGCTGCCACTGCGTCGTGCCGCCCGCGGCTGCGCCGCCCAAGGGCCGCGCCCCGCCGCTACTCTCCCGAGCCCGCGCCCTCAGTGCGCCGCCGCCGTGCAGTCGCCGCTCCGTCCATCACCACGTTGCTGCCTCGCCGGTCGCCATTTTTCCCACGGTATTCCATTTTTTATATTTGTTCGGTCTTTAGCCCTTTGCCGTCGCCGCTAACCAAGCCGCCATGATCTGTCGTTGCCTTCGCCGGAGAAGAACGCCGTGCATGCAGCCGCTCTCTTCCCTACGTGTCGGATTGGTTTTCAGCCGTCGGATCGAAGATGTGCAGTCTAGATTAAAACACTGAATCAACCGTCCTGATCTGTTTGACCAGTGTTGACTGGTATCTGTCGATCTGGGCCATCCGATCTTCATTAAATATCAGCCGTCAAATCTGAATCCTGAAGCCAGCAGTGCTCCTGGTTCATGGCGAACCTGGTTCACCGTGCACCACAACCTTTTCCAATACAAAAATAAATCCAGAAAATGCCCAAAACTTCTAAAATTCATATCTTTCACATACGAACTCCGTTTTCATCCGTTCAAATTTCTGATTGACCATCATTGAATTATCTACAACTTAAACTAATAAAATTGTACTGTTTGTACTGTTTTATTTCCTGTTTTATTTGTTTGTGTCTCTTTGTGCATGCTTTTTATTATCTGAAGTCGTCGAGGAGCCGAAGACCTTCTTCGAAGCGTCGCCGTTTGCTGATCTAGGCAAGTCACAGAACCCTCATGTGGAAATAGTTGATCATGTTGAACCCATTTTTGAATTATTGCTATAACCCATAGGCTAATAAATGCATTTAGACCACACTTTTGAATATTTAGTTAAAGTTTTGTTTAATCCCTAATGTGCAAACCTAAGCCATGCTTTTTACTCCGTTCTTCTTGTCGCCTTATAATATTTATTAGTTAGTGCTCTAAAGTAGATGCACACTTGCTAGCGTTAAATTTAACATATATTACTAGATAGGTGGATCGTCTCTACGTCTTTGATATATCTCGTCTCGTTGTGATTCTGAGTTGTGATTCATGAAGCGTGGAGAATGGTGTTGTGTTGAGCATGGTGGGTTCCAGGTGCAAGCTCGGAAATTGGTTGGTCGCACCCGGGCACTATAAGGACCGGTCTGCGGGATCTGTTGCGAAGCATAACAGTGCTGACCACAAGTCTAATGGGTAAGGCCTAATCTAAAGTATGGGTCGTTTCAGCTTGATGCACCGAGCGGAGGGGACGAGTTCATCTATCAGGAGTGCCTGGTGGTGACTTGGTCCAACGAGGCATGAATGGGGGTCTACGTCTGCCAATCGGGGTCCGCCCATGATTTACGGGTGAGATCTCAGTGGAGCGTCGGCGAAACCTGGTGTGGTTGTCCTCTTGTTGAGTCGATTCATATGACAGGTTTTGGCACGAGTTCCTTCGTGGTTACGTGGTGTCATCTCGACACACTATTGTGTGCGGGAGCGAGTGCCTTGTGGGTAAAGTAGTACACCTCTGATCAGAGTATAAACTTTTCGAAAAGTCATGCCCACGATCACGGGCGGTCTAGTGATGTTCTCCGCAGTTAGCATTTATTTCTGCATTTGTGTGTGAACGCATTGAACATGATGGGATGGTTTGAAAGAGCGAGTTGGCACGGGTGTGAAACTCGAGGTAGTGGGAATTTATTGCTCATATTTACTTCAGCATTTTATATTCATGTTCTAATTTTGCTCACTAAAGCTTAAACAACATTAAACTTGCTCTTTTATGCAAACTAGCCTAGATTATGTTCCTTTGTTATTCAGCCTTCATTATATGCATGTCTGTGGCTTGTTGAGTACCTTTGTACTCATCCCCGTTGATTACTTTTTTAGATACTGTTTATCAAGAAGACAAAGTCCAGGAGTAGCGACCCAGTCGAGGAGTCGGGTTTTGGGATCGAGATGTTCGACAGCCGCTTTTGTTTCGCTTCCACTTTAATTTTAGTTTGTAATAAGTGTAGCCCATGAGCTACGTACTCTGTTTTTAATTTCGTTTATACATCGTCGGTCTATGAACATCTTGTTATATTGATATTTCTCTAAGATTCAATAAAGTCGAACTCTTTTGAATTCGGGCTGTCACAGATTTGTCCACAGAGGGATGAGACAATCGAAAGGATCTCTCCTCTAGTCTAGATGCTCGGTTCCCCTTAAATTAGTAGAAATAGAGAAGGAAGCCATCTAGCTACACAGAGTAAGACATGATCACAATGTTATGGTGAAGTATATTTTGTCATAACAAATAATCATAATAAAAAGCAATACACACAAGCATAATCATAAGAAAAAGCAATGCATACAAGCATAATCATAATAAACGGTGCATGATGACGTGCAATATACAATACTATAGGGTTCTATACAAATCATCTATCCTCGCATGACTAATCACGACGCCTACCCCAAGTCTGTATCGGTGGCAGTTTGGATAATGTAAGCATATCTGGTGATCGATGCACCCTAGTCAGCCTAGTGGGTCGCTGCTCCTCAGGTTGAGTGGGCAGTGAGGATCCCTGAAGCCGTGAAGGCCCAAACACCTTAGCGTGGTCACCCTCCCAAGCATCGAAACCAGATGACTGTTGTTGGTCACCGTGAGAGGATCCGAGAGGTCTAGATGGACTATGACATGTGGGGTCCACCTACAAGTATGGATACATATACGACGTTGCACACATAATAAGTGATTAGTGAAAAGGTAAATTACGACGAAAATAAATGTAAGAGAGTACAATACTCACTAGGTGTCGTATGTGCTCCATAATCCGATGGACCTGCGCCCGATGATAGCCTCGATACCGACGAAGGGCAGCACCAAAAATGATGGGCCCACACCATAAAAGTATTGTGAGGGCAATGGAAACAAATAAGGTGGTGCCTATGTCGTATGGGGTGGCATCATCGGAGGCACTGCCTGTGGATGTGGTGGTTGAGGTCTAGCAGCAGGAGGTGGACGAGGGGCAGCAACTGCTGGAGGTGGTCGTGGTGATGTGAGTGCTATACACCGGTCCTGCACCGCATCGTGCCACTATTCGATCCATGGCTGCAGTAAAGCCAACCAGGAACATGAGTATGTACTATGGAAGGTCAATTGTGCAAGTATTCAGACACAATGACCTAGAGAGGAAGCGAAAAGTCTTGCGCCTTCCTAAACTGACGACATACATGGCGTGGGGATTATGGCTCGATCATGACGTTCAAAACGAAGCATCGACGTGTCCTCCACCACGTCGTGTCCCGCTAGCGGAGCGTAGAGAGACCGAAGGCGCTCGTCGCAGGATGTCATGTAGTGTGTACGGTGTCCATCGAAATTCCCCTTCCCAACGGTGGTCCATCTGCATGGTGTAGTCAGGGTAGGACGGGTGGGTCTGCAAGTGTGTACATGTCGGCTGTAAAAGAACATATGTTAGTACATAACTAATATAAGTACATTCTAAAGTACAACATACACTAATCAGTCGTCAACACCAAAGGGAGTCCATTGTAGGATGATCGATGTCATCATTGTTTGCATACTGTAGGTGTGGTGCCATGTCAAATTGGGGTTGGCCAAAACATACCCTCTCATATGACCAAAGTTGTATCAACAACGGACACGCTACAACCAATGCGTCGGCCGTCTATCGTTGACATGCATCATAGAGAGCACGATATGTGGCGCAAAGCATAGCTGATCCCCATGAGTATTATGGAATGTCATGATTAGTCGAATCGACAATGGCTCGAGCAAACTCCACTAGGTGTCTGTCTAAAGTGTCTGCATGGGTGTTGGTGAACATCACTCAACCAAAGAGCCATAGAATGTAAGCCTCGAGATGACGACTAACTGAGTAGACATCAACAATGGAGGTACTCCGCCTATCGAAGAGGAAACATTAGCAATGAAGCACTATAAATAAAGTAGTTCTTAATTTTTGTAACATATTAAAATGATGTACCTGATATTGACGCAACCAACTCCGCATCGAGCCATGTGCCGACGTTAAGTCCTACAAGTCATCTCCATCTAGCAAGATTGGATGGATCCCTGCGAACCATGCAAGCATGTATTCTCGCCATGTCGTATCTCGAATGTACCAAACTTCATCTTGAGTGCCTTTTGTTTTTCCCTCCATGCCTTAGAGCAGTTGATTGTATATTGAAATCTTCTCTCTATGACAAGTATTAAGGCCCGAGGCTCGTAACTGAGATTCTCAATGATCTCAAAGTATATCACCCCCGCAATGTAACTTGCATTTAGATTCTTGTGCCTAGTTACAGTTGTATCAACCACGCATGTATGTTGGACCACAATTGAGCACACTCAATGAATTCCCACTTTGGTTTATATGCATGAACTCTGCATGGACAATCATGATTCTCGTGCACAACGTCATAGGTCATGCAGTTTGACTTCTTAACTCGAAATGATCATCGGAGTGACAATGATCATGTTTTGACGACATCTTGAACTACATCCTTAGTAGGATACACAACATCCGTGTGCACCTCATTTTGTGCAAACTCCCAACGAGTCTGACGCACATCACTGATAACAAGAACATCATAATATTCTGCTTGCTACTCGTTGGGAATCAAAATGTATGTCTCTTCATTGTCATTGTTGCCATCTACTGCTTCTTCTTTTTCATCGGAGTTCTCGTCTCCACCCTGCTCCACAACTTCGTTGAATTTTTGGTCCTCTCTCAAGCAACTCAACTATGTCCTCTATTTCCTCTCCTTCATCAGCTTGCCCTCCAGCAGCTTGTTGCACAATACAAGTTGGAGGTACTACATACGTCCTGGGGATATCCTCATGGAGTTGGCTACTCTCGCTGACATCTAATTGTATGTATGACTCAGCAACTTAATCTACTGTTGGGTCTAGAGTTGGAATGACATGAGGAGTGAAGTACACTAGCAAAATCCATTCTCAACCTTTCTCTAACACCCTTCTAACATACCTCGCCACATGTTGCTGGAGGTAATAGGAGTCATATCCCAAAAATATCCTATAGGCACATGGCTGCATCGGGCATACATATGCAAATCCCAATGCTCCATATCTAACCAAAAAATACGATACATTCACTTCTTAATATTGTTAATGTCACGCTCCTCCACTCGACTTAAATTATTCTTGGTATATTAAAAAATATTAAGATCAGCACCGTCATGACTAATAACTACTTGACCATCTTTGTAGTAAATCCTAAATGATATTCTATCCATAATACCTAAAAATATTAAGTTCACACCACAATTAAATTCTATCCTAAAGTAAGCACCAAACAATATGACTAAAACAAATAAATATTCAACATTGACTCCACATCATCAAGCTTTTAATAGTACAGTAATCATGTTGAAATTATTGCTACAATAAATATATAATAAACTAAAAAAATATGTGCAAATACCTAGAACAACACAAGACACATCGTATGTAGTCAGGTCTTACGTCAACTAGATTACCAAGCAAACACAACAAAGCTATGAACAATAAATGACTATTTATTTAACATGTACATTACACCATAATTATCTCTAAAACATGTATAAAGTAGCCCTAAATTATCTCTAAAATACCCCTAAATTATCTCTAAAATACCATAAATTATCTATAAAATACCCCCAAATTATCTCTAAATCATGTGTAAATTAAATGTATAGTACTCATTAGGGTGGTCTAAAATAATACTACATTACTCTTAAATTACCCTTAAAGTACAACTTAATTACTACTAAACTACGCCTAAACTACTATTAAACTACTCCTAAACTACTTCTAAACTACTACTAAACTACTCCTAAACTACTACTAAAATATTTAAAACTGAATATAAAAAAGTGGGACAAAAAATTACCTTAGGGGTGAATGGTGAGTCAGCCCAAGCGTGGGAGATGGGGAGGGCGTTCGGCCCCCTTTTTATAGGTTTGGGTTTGACGCTTGATCGGACGAACCAGGCTGATGTGGCTTGGTTTGGCCTAAGTAGCCATTGTGCGGCTATTGGACACTAATTGGACTAGCCGTTGGGCTTGATTCGGTAGTCGATCGGTCGAACCAGACTGACGTGGTCTAGTTAGGCCTATAGTCCGTCGATGGGAGCCCAATTTTGCAATTTTTGAAATTCGTCTACCAGATTTGATTTTTTTTTGAAAAATATTATTAAAAAATTCTACATCGGCGGCCTAGAATTGGAAATATGATTTTTCATCGGAAAGAGATCATTTGCCACTAAAATTTTGATAACCCTAATCATTTGTTGTATCATTTATTTTAGCTTTTTAAAATGATTATATCCATAACAAAGGACAACATGACCCTCCTCACCTACCCTACTCTATAATTGGTGAGTTGCTTACTCACCTATCATCTATCATTAAATAAATCATAGTTGTTCATCAACTAATCCAGATCGTTAGCCGTTGGATCCGTACTACTGCGAGCCATGCCTGTTTTATTATATGGATATGTAATGTTCTCTCTATCATTGGGCCCCGCCTATTGTATTATACGGAAGCTGATCTATTTTATATAACAATTATTAATATATGAAAATCATCAATATATGGAAGCTAATCTATTTTATATGGAAATTATTAATATATGAAAATCATCAATATAAGGAAGCTGATATGTTTTATATTGAAATTATTAATAAATGGAAATCATAAATATATGGAAGCTCATCTGTTTTATATGGAAATCGTTAATATATGGAATGTCGATCATATATGGAAATTTATGAAAATCTGATAAGTTTTATATAGAAATAGTAAATAAATGGAAATATATTTATGACACGATATTATTTTTGGAAGCATCAGAATCTCCATCCATACCCGCCCTCTTTCCTTCGCCAACACCTACCTATAAAATCCAGAGTCCATGGACGAATCCCGCCATCAATTCCAACACTAGCCTCGGGAACCCAAGCCCGCGCTCATCCTCATCATGGGCAGATGCATCTATCCTCGTTGTTGGCTCCATCGGGTCCGTCATCTCCTCCCTATCCTTGACCGCTGCTCCGATAAGATCCTTGACCACTGGATCGCCATCATTGCCTTCATCCTGAACCGTCCCCGTAGCTCCCGCTCATCATCGTCCACCTCTACTCATCACCGATCTTCGTCCTTGGTATGGTAAGGATTCCCTTCACGTGCTAATTATATTTTTTCCCTTATTTTCTGATCTAGACCATCACCGACACGCGTAGCCATCTGGTTTGGGTCCAATCGACGCATACCCCTTCGGTCTGTAGCCCACACGTGAGTCACTCGGTTCACCGTGAACCTGAGCCTTTTTCAGTAGAAAAATAAACTAGGAAATCCTAGGAAATTCCAAAGAATCCCCCTTAACTCCAAACCTTCATATTTTTTGCTCACTTGTGATATTTAAAAACTTTTAGATGTCGATCATGGTGCACAACTATTGTAGTGAGTTCAACAGGTTCGTCGAAGAGCTTTGTCACCTAACAAAGTTCATTGGTTTCACGCAAGAGACAGAATTTCAAGGCAAGTTCTCGGAAGAAGGAGATGACACCTACGAAGCGTTGCTAATATAATTGTTTTTTGATTTTTAACATTGCGTAGCATGGGTACGATACTAGTCCCTTTAAACTAGACTAGCTCAATACCCATATGTTGAAAGGATTTACAGATATTATTAGTTCTAAAAAAGTATATGTATTTCTTAGGGACGGGCAATCGGTTTTATTGATTTTGTCGGTTTTTAAAAAAATCAGTTTTTAGATATCAGTAACCGAATAGTGTGATAAATTTAGTAAGATCAAACCGAAAATTTTGGAAAAAAATGGTTTGATTTTTGCGGTTTTTGGTTTTTACCGACTAACTTTCTCTATGACGGAGTGAACCAATGGATCAACATTGCAGCCTTAGCGTGCGACTATTGTGAGTTTCGCTTTCCTCGACACATCGCCGCCAACACCACCCATGCATCGGGCTCCACGAAGATAGATTTATCCACCATGAGTTGGGCACCAGTGTGCCATGACAGGTAGTCGAGCAGGCGGCGATGGCCAGTCAACCACATCGGAGAGATAGGGGCAGGCGTTGACATGGGAGGACGTTGGGCGACATCGTGGCAGTAGTGGCACGATGTCAAACGGGATGGCACGGGCTGGCGAGGAGTCCCTCGATGCTCCACAATAGAAGCGGCATATCTCAACAATTGGCGGTGCCAACATATGAGGTGGAAGTGTGGAATGGTGGGTAGGGACGTAGGCTTTCCGATTTTTTATTTGTGTAGAACTTTAGCTACTGGTTTGGGCTAGTTGTACGTGGGCTATTTAGGGTTTGTTTGGTTGAGTTGTGGTTGTGGGAAAAAGCTGTCGTGGGTCGTGGGCTATGGAAAAGTTGCGGTGGGATGTCATCCGTGAGAAAGCTAAAAGTCGTTTGGCTAAACACACCTATGGACAAACTGCTTTTGAGATGTGTAAAAAGTTTGTAATGTTCCTATCTGCTTCAAATATTGATTATATGTAAAATTATTGTAAAATACTATGTTCAATGATTCACATATAAAGAGCAATTTTAGAAAAAGGAAATTATTTTTTGGAACTTTGTTGATTTAATGAATATACATAAAACACTGATTATATGTACTGATTCCATTTGGCTCTTTCCTTGAAACTTGTGATACTTGTATTTTTGGAGTTGGGATAAATGGAACAAATATGAACTGCAATTACACATCACAATAGCATTTAATCTCAATTATAACCCTGTCACACCATTAGCACCAGATTCAAACTACTGCCACCCGGAGCCGACTGGACCTTCTTTCCTCCTCTTCGCCGCACGTCCGCCTAGTGGGGAATTCAAGTGTCGTCCATAGCTTCACTGCCCATGGCGACTAGGTCATGCGGCAACACGACGATGGCCATCAGGCTAGGTAGTGGCATATGCTCGGGCGTGGTGTGTTCGAGCGTGTGGATCAGAGAGGAGACGACAAAAGTCACACCTCTCCTGCTGCTTTGCTACTCAGCGGTGGGCGTAGCCCCAATGACCGGTGAACGACAGTTATAGGGCAGGGGAGAGGCGTGTCGAGCGGTATCTTCCCTAGAACCATGAGCGGGATGAGCGGCGGTGGAGAGGCGAGTTATGAGATTGGGGAGTGACGCAAGCAGGAGAGCAGGAAGCCACTGAAAGCAGGTGTGGAGTAGTTGCGGAATTTTCACTTCACTGGAAGCCGCTTTCTCCAAAAGCTACTCACTTCAAGTCCCTTTGGTTTTCTTTTGGATTCAGAAAGCAAAAGCTGCTACCAAGACCTAAACCAAAGGGACCCTTGGGCTGGTGTTGAGATCATGAGGTGGCTATTGTCATATGTGACGTGGAAGTGTGAGTAAAGTGCCATAATATAGAGCGTGCATTCGGTAGTTCGATTTGCTCAATTTTTGGAGAATAAAAACAAAATCACAAACCGAACACTGAACTTTCTGTTGATAGCAAAAAAATGGAATTAATGGTCGAAATTGTCAAAATATCAATTTTTGGTAATTTGGGCTAAAAATATGCCTTTCTTGGAACAGGCCGGTCCAACCGGCCATGTAACCCAGTCAGACCGGCCCAAGTCTAAAAATTAGAGATAGAGTTGGTTTCGGGCTGTTTTGATCTCTAATTAAATTTTAACAACTTTTGGCTGGATCCTACTCAGGTTAGGCTGATTCAAAGGGTATTGTTGACACGAAAAAGTGCCCCGCACTTGGGTCAGTTCGACGATCCAAAAGTGTGCGGATACTTAGGGACAAGCCTAAGCGTGACGCAGCACCGTTGTCGCGTTCCGACTACCCTTAGTCGTGATAAGGGGGGTGGATTCGCTAGGCAATCATATCACACAAAATAATCCAATTAGCCGAAAGAAATATATTAAACAGAATAAAATCAGCAAACCGGTCGGAGCCTGTCTTCTTCAGAGTATGGTGCGAAGGGGTCGCCGTAGTATACCTTCGGCGTCTGGTGCGAAGTATCCCGCCGAAGGGTGCCTTCGGCGTTCGAACTGATCCAGCCAAAGATGAACCCCAAATGGATCTAGACGCGATGATCACCTCCGAACAACGGGGTTCGGCGTGAGGTCTCCGATATGTTAAATTAAAGAATGATGACGTGATGGCCGCGCGCGGGCGTAACTTCGTCCAGAGCGGCGTACGATCGTGGCGAAGCCTGTTGTGACGAAGTGCGCTGGCGAAGCCTGTCGTCGAAGCCTGTAGTCTCGCCGAAGGGTGTCCTGACGACCTAAGAAACCGATCTCTCAGTTCCGGACACCTCCGACGAAGTAGCTCCGAACGTGGGAACCTTCAACAAAGGGGGTTCAAAGTACCAATTTGGCCTGAGGACCGAATTCTGCTAAGTGTTGCACTAGTAGTGAAGGTAGCAATCTGTTACATAGATTAGCGGATACTTCATAGGCAAAGTAACAAGGCGATAGCAATCTATTACGTAGATTAACGGATACTTCACAAGCGAAGTAACAAGGGTTACCACTATTCCGAAGTGGCCGGCGGAGGGCTTCCAGGCAAACCCATGAAGAGGTACAGAAAAGTAAAGGTAAATAAATGCGGTCAAAGCTAGGGCTTTGTGTTTGATTTGTGTTAGGAGCCCTCTAAGCTGGCCTCGCCTCTCTATTTATAGGGGCCAAACTTTAGATCTAATCTGCTATAATTTAGCTTGGATAGAGATAAAAAACTTAGCCGAAATTGCATCCAACTCTATCTCTGTTGAAGTGGGCTTCGGCCAGGCCCGTCGAAGCCTGCTCCTTGGGCCGAAGCTTCGGTGGCATGGGCCTCCGAAGGCTTCCTGGCCGAAGGCAGTGGTCTGGCTAGAGGCTTTTGGAGCCCATAGCCCAATGGACCTTCGGCCCTGTAGGGCTTTGGCCTGACCCTGGACATGTGTATTTTTTGCCCAAATAACCAAAATTGATATTTTGACAATCTCAGACACTAATGCCATCTTTTGCTATCAACACATGCCCCCTAAAGATGATACCATCCATATCGGCTTTTCGACACCTTTTTTGTTGTTTGCCACACGCTTAGGAAATACCTTTTCAAATACCTACCATTCAAAGCTCTTTGAAACCGCTCTCCTTGCAGATATTACAACATGTATGTGTTGCCAGGAGCAATTTTGGCTATCTTAAAACGACCTTCCCAACTAGGTGACCATTTACCAAATTTGGGATTCTTTGTGCCTAAGGGTAAAATCGTCTTCCAAACCAAATCTCCTACTTGAAACAATTTTGGTTTAACCTTTTTATTGTAGGCTCTATCTACTCTCTTCTTGTCTACTTCTATGGCTTCTAAAGCCCTTAATCTCTTGTCGGTCACTTCCTCTAGATTATCCTTCAGAAGAGTTTCATATTCATCAACCGATAAGCCATTCTACTTTAACACTCTTAAGGAACCAACATCTACCTCTACAAGCAGAACGACTTCTTGTCCATATACCAACTCATATGGACTTACCTTGGTAGCATCGTGCTTTGCAATTCTACAAGCCCATAACGCCTCGGAAAGCACTTCATGCCACCTTTTAGGAAACTCTTCAATTTTCTTCTTAATGAGCTTAATCACGGTTTTATTACTAGACTCGGCCTGACCATTGGCCTGAGCACAGTAAGGTGAAGAGTTTATCAACTTAATACCATAATATTCGGCGAAGTCCCTCACTTCTCCAGAAACAAATGAACTACCTTGATCCGTAGTAAGAGTTTGAGGAATGCCAAATCTATGTATGATGTGCCTCAAGATAAAATCGCGTACCTCATTGTGAGTCATGTTCTTGAGAGGTACGGCCTCGGTCCACTTAGTGAAGTAATTCGTCGCCATCAACACGAACCGATGCCCCTTTGAGGAAGGAGGGTGAATCTGGCCGATGAAGTCTAAACCCCAACCTCGAAACGGCCATGGCTTGATAATAGGATTGAGCCATGAGGCAGGAGCCAACTGAATATTGCCAAACTTCTGACATGCTTCACACCCTCTATAGTACTTGAAACAATCTTCAGTCATAGTCGGCCAATAAAAACCTGCTCTTTTGAGCATCCAATTCATTTTCTAGGCCAACTGATGAGTGCCGCAAAATCCTTCATGGACTTCTCCCGTAGCCACCTGGGATTGTTCGTGGTCTAAACACTTCAATAGTACTCCATCGATGGTTCGGCGGTACAATGTGTCGTCTATCAACACGAATTTGAATGCTTTTCACCGAACCTTACGATCAACCCTTTGGCTAGGGTATCTCAAATACTGGACGATTGGAATTCTCCAATCGCCCTTATGGGTTTCAGAGGGTCTCGCTGCTCACCTTCTGAAAAAATATCTAAATTACTGACTTCGGGTTGCCTCCCGAGCCATTCCTGCTCTTGCCGAAGCCTGGCTGGGCTGGCCGTTCGGAGTGTGCTGGGCCAAAGCCCTCCGGAGGGTTCAGACTCTGGGGAGTCTTCTCCATGTGGGAGGCTTCGGCCTATGGACTCCGGCGTGCCAGGTCTCTCAGTTGGCAGCGTACTCCGGTCCAGGGACCTTGGCGCGTAGTGGCCTTCAGCGGTCAGAGGGGTTCGACCTAGAGGGTGCGCCTGCCCACCGTTATTGGCTTCGGTAGTGAGACCAAGCATCGGCATCTCCAATACAGAAAATTTTCCTCTCCTGACTTGGTAACCAGATGCTTGCTGAGCCAAATCATTTGCGACTGAATTGGCTTCTCTTGACACGTGAGATATTTTGAAGTCATCAAAAGTAGCAACTATGTCTAGACATTTGTCCAAGTAATTATTCAGCAAGCCGTTAAAGCATTGAGCACTTTTAGCTACTTGTTGCACTACTCACAAAGAATCACCATATGCGTGGACATGCCTAGCACCTACAGATTCTAGTAATTCAAGACCTAGCAAGAAGGCTTCGTATTCGGCTTGGTTATTAGTGGAAGAAAATTCTAGACGGGCCGAAGTTTCAAAGTGCATTCCATTAGGTGATATGAGAACCACTCCAATACCTTGGCCACTCTTGCAAGCCGAACCATCAAAATAAAGTTTCCATGGCACTACCTCAACTAGATCAATATCGTCACTCCAACTGACATCTATGTGGTGATCAACTAAAAAGTTGGCTACGATTTGGCCTTTCATCGCTCTCAGGGGTTCGTAGGCCAAATCGTACTCAATCAACGCGTAAGCCCATTTTACGATTCTTACAGTTAGAATCGGCTTCTGTAACATGTGCTTTATAACATCAGTTTGGCAAATGACAACACATGTAGTGGGGAGAAGATAATGGCGTAATTTGGTGCACGCGTAGTAAAGTGATAAACACAATCGTTCCACAAATGCGTACCTTGTTTCGGCGTCCAGCAGGCGGCGACTCAAGAATGTGATGATGTACTCTTTTCCCTCTACCTCCTGGGTTAGCACGGCCCCAATCATGCTATCTTCAGCAGCGATGTATAGCCGAAACGGAATCCCAGCTTTGGGTGCTCTCACCACAGGAGGTGATGACAAGAACTCCTTGATCTTCTCAAAAGCACTTTGCTGGCTTTCCCCCAAGTGAACTCGGCTTCGTTTTTTAGCCAGAGTATGGGGACAAAGGCATCAATCTTGTCGGACAAGTTGGATATAAAGCGACGCAAATAGTTCATCTTGCCTAGCAATTTTTGTACATCCCTTTTGCACGTCGGCGCTGCAATGTTTCTAATCTTCTCAAGCCTCTTAGGATTAATTTCTATGCCTCTCTCGTGAATCATGAAACCTAAGAACTTACCCGCTGACACACCAAAAGCACACTTGAGTGGGCTCATTTTCAAACCATATTGTCGCATTCTATCAAAAGCAACCTTCAAATCAGCTAAATCGTTTCCCATAGCGTCCGATTTGACTACAACATCATCGATGTAAACTTCTAACATAACCCCTAGAAAGTCATGAAAGATCAAGTTCATAGCGCGCTGATACGTGGCGCCAGCATTCTTCAAACCAAAAGTCATGACGACCCACTCGAATAAACCGACAAAACCAGGACATCGAAAGGCAGTCTTGTAGACGTCCTCTTCGGCCATAAAGATTTGTTTATAACCAGCATTGCCATCAAGAAAACTTAGTACCTTGTGTCCTGAAGCATCGTTGATTAGCATTTCGGCTATCGGCATTGGATACTCGTACTTCGGAGTTGCTCTGTTCAGATCCCTAAAATCAATACATACCTGTATCTTGCCGCTCCCTTTCTTTTCTACAGGCACAATGTTAGCAACCCATTCCGCGTATCTGCACGGCCTAATAAATTCAGCCTTGAGTAGTCGCTCCACTTCTTCTTTAACTCGATCATAGGCAGTCGAGTTAACGCGACGAGGAGGCTGCTTATAGGGCCTAAATCTAGACTTGATAGGCAGCCGATGCTCCACGAGCTCGCGGCTTGGTCCTGGCATCTCGCTATACTCCCATCTGAAACAATCGACATACGACCGAAGTAACTTTATTACTTCAGCCTTTTCATCGGGCTGCAAATGTTGGTTTACAAAAGTCGGTCTTGGGACGCTACCATTACCTATGTCAACTTCCTCCAAAGGATCGGCCGATGCAAAACCTTGTCCTAATTTCTTTGCTTCGCTAAAGTCCCCGATGGCCTCGGCAATACCGTCTTTACTAGACCGATATTGCTCCACACGAGACTTTAGCCAATCTAGATTACTCTTGCTAGACATGACTATTAATACAAAAACAGCCGTGCTACTCTAGCCGGATTTACAAACACTGGTACAAAACGTCCTCCGGATACGCTAACAAAATCGTAATCCGAAAGATCCCTACCCTACAGACACTCTACTTTGTTATGGACGGCGTCAATCAACATATCGTCCAATGCTACTTGGGTCGAACTATCCGTGGGGATGACCTCCACCTCATCGTCATCCCACTGTATCAGGCACTGGTGTAGAGTAGAAGAAATGCAGCAATTCGCGTGAATCTAGTTGTGCCCGAGTAGTACACTGTAGTTACCTTGTATGTCGACGATGAAAATGTTGTTGGCAATGTCTTGTTGCCCACCATCAACTCCATGGAGAGTACGCCCTTGGCCTCGGAGCTCTCGCCGTTGAAGCCGTTGAGCATCAAGTTGGTCTTCTTCAGGTCATCCTCATCCCTGCCAACTTTCTTCAACAACGAGTAAGGCATTAAGTTAACAGTGGCGCCACCGTCGACGAGCATTCGAGAAATCGGCTTTCATCGATGTGACCTCTAACGTAGAGAGACTTCAGATGGCGAGCCAAGTCCTCGGGCTTCTCGAAGATGGCGTTGCGTGGGCTGAGGTTCAATTGAGCGACCTCGGCCTCGTCCTGTAGCAGGGTGAACTCGGCGGGCAGCGTGACGATGTTGATGTCCATCACCTGGGGTGCATGCCCTTCAGAGACGGGTGAGTAATCGTCGTCAAGCATGTCGTCATCATCGTCACTCAGACTAGGAGCCAGGTTGGTTATCTCAACCGGCTTCTCCCTTAGTACCTGTCTTGTAGCTCGCCGAGGGCGGATTTCCTCGAAGACAGCGTCGCGCTCGTCCTCGGCTTCCTTCTCGCGCATCTCCTGTGCCCGTAGTCGTTGTAGGCGTCTCTTCTGTGATTTGGACATGCCTAGAGGTGCCCAAGATGGCTGCGGCTTGGTGCTGTGTGCCACTGCCCGGCTTCTGACAACTCTGGCCGAAGTGGTACTGCGCCCTTCGGCCTTGTGCACCCTGTGCTCGGAGAAGCCTTCGCTGCGAACCCCGACGGACGGATTGGCCTTGTTTGGCCGATAGGACCAGGCTTCGGTGCAGAGCTCGACCGAAGCATGGGACTTACCTCCGTTAGACTTCGGTGACAAAGTCTTCGGGATTGGGACTTCCTGAGACCCCACTCTGATGGTGATGGCTTTAGACTCCCTTTCCTCGGCCTCCTCGTGCTTCTACGCTTCGACTTCGTTCTGCATGGTCAAATTCGGAGGCACCACGGATAGTCTGCGGACTATGCCCCCCTCCGCTGCGTCTGTTTGTCCCTACAATCCATAATACTCTGAAAGAAAACAAGGCATAATGTTAAGTTGCAGAGGGTACTCTGACCCAGACACATGCGGAGCCCACGGAGTTCCTGCCTAGTTGTACGGTGGAGGCATAGGTGGCTCTAGTGGCCTCGCCCACTGTGAGCCGAACCCACTACCCGGGGGGTTCGGCAGAGTCGACAGTGTCTCAGACCATACCAACGAAGGGTCTTGCCACGCTAGAGGTATGTTCGGCCAGTGCGGGCCGAAGCCCCCCGTCGGAGAGTTCATCCAAAACGGTGCAGGGTTCGGCCACTGGGGGCTGAAGTTGCTGTATAGGGGGTTCGGCCACTGAGGCTCGAAGCCACCGCACGGGGGTTCGGCCACTGTGGCCCGAAGCCATTGTGCGGAGGGCTCGGCTGCTTCAGTCCGAAGTCACCGAACGGGGCATCAGGCCACTATGGCCCGAAGCCGTTGTGCGGATGGCTCGGCTGCTTCGGTCCGAAGTTGCCCTCTGAGAGTCTTGGACCCTTCGGTTGTCCCAGCTTCTTAGTGCGGGGACCTGCTTCCCTGGCCCTTCTTCGATGCTTGTCCAACAACATGTTGTATGTTACCTTCAGCCTCTTGTGAGCCTTAGCCGAAGGGGTGTTAATGTTCTGTTTCCACACTCCTACCTCGGGGTTCTTTGGTATGAGCGTGCGAGTGCATGGCTCTCCAACAATTACATCCTTCCCCTTAGCCGACTCGGCCTGTTCTTGCTGAATCAACATCTTCTTCTCGCCGAGGTCGACGGCGTTGACAGGAAAAGGATCTTTATCCAGCTTCATCTTCGGATTATGGTCTTGATGAGGACATCACTTCACATGATACACACATGGAGCCTCCACCTACAATTCAATTACAAGGACCAATCACACGCGCCCGTGCCCGTCGCTTGAACCATGAGGTTAATTCTTTCCTTAGCAACTTTGATTATATTTGTTTGGATGGGATGCTACTGAATACTAGTGATATTTTATTGCTTAGGAACATGGTAGATGGAATAGAAGAGTTGGAGTTGAAGACGGAGCCGCACGGATGATTTGAAGTCAAGAATTCGCTGGTTCGGACTACATCGACCACCATTCACCAAAATGGGCATAACTTCCTCATACGAAGTCCGATTGGCACGTTCTTGGACTTTTTGGAAAGCTAAGGAGAAGACGGATCTTTTGCCGTTGGTTTCGTCTCATTTAGAGTCTCGAGTCGATCTGTGTGATTAAAACAGTCCTGCGTGACAGAACTGGGCCGTGTTGGCCCATAATCTGAGTCTGTACATCTTCTAGCCCACAACCCAAGTCTGTTCACCTTCCACAGGCTGCCCACGCCCTATATATTCACTCCAGCCGCCTTTAGGGTTAGGTTTTGCTTTGTTTGCATCTACACTTGTGTGTTTAGATCCCGCCTCTTGCACCGGACCGATTGGCTGCTGCATTGGTGTTTGTGAAACCTCACCTTATCATCGTTTGTCTGTGATTTGGCATTCGACTTGTATCCTTCCTGTTCTTGCTTGTGTTCTTGGGTTCGCTTGCAGGAATTAGCCTTCGTGGCGAGGTCCATCGCGTTCTGCGTGGTTGATAACCAACGAAGACAGTGGTGTAACGATTGCAAGGTTTTGATCCGCCGGACCGGAGCCTTGGATCGCCAACGTCGAGATTCTCCACCAACCCAAGTTATCCTTTACCTAGCGGAAGATCGGGACCAGTCCCCCATCAGTTGGTATCAGAGCTCAGATTTCCCGTTAGGTAATCTCGATCTGCTTTTGTTTTTACCTAGAGTCCAGAAAACCGCACCAAAAAAAAATTCCCCACCGAGAACCCCTTTGTGCCTTGCGATTTTAATTTCAGTTTTTAACCTTGTTGAGTTTGTGTTCTTGGTCGAGTCTTGTTGCTGGTTTAGTAATCCCTTTGTGGCGTTTGAGTAGTAGTTGTTCTTGTGTCTCAAAAATTCCCCACCGAAAAACCCCCCTTCCGCAACCCTATTTCATTTTTCCACATGAGTCTTTGTGACCCCCCTTCAGTAAAATAGACATAACTTTTCGCTCGTTTGGCAGAAAAATCTGAAATGTTTTGAGCGTGTTCCTGACCCAATTTGGGTGGGTACCCTAACAGGGTCCTCCTGTTAGCCTTCACCAAAATTGCCAAAAACAATCAGGAAGATAAAGAAAAAAATTGGTCAAAGTTTTTGCTCGCCGGACAGTGAACTTGTTTGAATTTTTGTGAGCCACATCCCACCTCAGTTGTAGGTGCCAATTTTTGTGGTTGCCTCTCTGGTCATCCTTGTTCAAAAAAAATAGAGTGAAAAAAAAGAGAAGAGAGAAAAAACAAATCAAAAAAAGAGAAGAAGTGGTAGTAACAGCATTATCGACGGCAGTAACAGATTCGGCAGTAACAGCTTCTCAGCGGCAGTAACAGATTCTGCTTGTCCGATCTCTTGTCTGAACTCTTGTCCGGTCAGCGGTAGTAACAGAGTTATCAGCGGAGGTAACAGATCCTTTGTCCGATCCCTTGTCCGATCTCTTGTCCGATCTGCAGAGAGCTGAATTTGGCATGTGTTGCTTCCATTTGAGTTTTGGGCACATAGTTTCCCTCTATTGCTTGAATTTTCACCTTGGGAGCACTAAGGCCAGCAACTTTGACGAGTACTAGGGAATACTTATTGAACTTGGTTTAACTGTTATTATTATCGCTAATCCTTGCTACTCACTTTGCCTTCCAAGCTACACCTTTCTCTTGGTTAGGACAGGTTCATTCCTTGCAATTGCCACCACCCTCCACTTGGTTCATCACCTGTAGGCCGGTGACCTCACTGCGGCGTGGTAAGAACACTTGCAAGCGTGGGTAAGGCGCTTGACGGATTGCTTCCACCACACGCCCACCACCCCACCTAGCTGTTTTCCATAAGGATTATTCTTTGTTGTGTTGTCTTTCACTAACATGGCAGATAACAGCGGTACCCCTCCATCTGATTTTAATGACTGTGTCTCACGACGTGCTCTACTAGAGTCTCAGCGGCAGACCCAACATTCCATCGAACGTCTCGCGCGTACTGTGGCTGACCTAGTGGACCAAATGACTGCCTTGGAAACACGTTTGCCTGCTGCACGAGCCAACGATGACCATGTTGAAGAGGAAGACGATCATATTGAAGAGGAAGACGACCTATCCTATGCCGGAAATAATGCCATTGACCCTGACGAGGCTGCACGTCATCGCTTTCAGTTCAACCGTCAAGGTATGGGCGGCCACCGCAACCGCCCTCCACGAGGTAACAATGACAACCACAGGAACAATGATCCCTACTCTAAGGTAAAATTTTCAGTACCTCCTTTTGCTGGCACCTATGATCCAGATGCATATTTAGATTGGGAGATGTCAGTCGAACAAAAATTTAATGCTCACATGGTTCCTGCTATCCACCGCGTGCGCTTAGCTACTAGTGACTTCACTGGATATGCTCTTCTTTGGTGGACTGAAATAGTTCAGGTTGGCAATGAACCACAAACTTGGGATATGTTAAAACGGCAAATGCGTGGTAGATGGGTTCCTCCTTCATATAAACGTGATTTGAGAAAAAAATTTGCAGCGCCTAAACCAAGGAAATAAATCGGTAGAGGAGTATTATCAGGAGTTGCAAATAGGTTGCATGCGTGCTGAAATTGAGGAGGACAATGAGGATAAAATGGCCCGTTTTTATGGTGGTTTAAGACGTGAAATTCAGGATATCATTGATTATAAAGAATACAATACTATCACTCGTCTTTTCCACCTTGCTATGCTTGCAGAAAAAGAATTGCAGGGTCGCCAACAACCACAACGCAGCATGAGGACCAACATTGGTGGTGCTACTTCACGCTCAAGTGGGCAGCAGCAACGACCACCACCACCACCTTCTCGACCGATGGCTACATCAGCCCCTTCTACATCTACAGCCCAGGCTGAGAGCTCCAAGACTGCAGCATCCAAGGCGCCAGCCAAGACCACCTCCTCGGCGGCCTCTATTGCACGTTCTGCAGCGATCCAGTGTCACAGATGCAAAGGATTTGGCCACGTTATGAAGGACTGCCCTAGTCAGCGGGCTTATATTGCTACGGAAGACGGTGGCTACGTAAGTGCTAGTGATGTTGAAGATGAATATGCGCTTGCTGCTAACATTGCAGGAGATGACGATACATTCGACGATGACGCTGTTTTTGCGCCGGATGCCTCTGCCGACCTTGAAGCACTTATTGTACAACGCGTCTTGAGCACTCACATGGAGCAGGACGATCGGGCACAACGGAATAATCTGTTTCAGACCTTCTTCGTCGTCAATGACCGTCGTGTACGTGTCATCATCGACAGCGGTAGTTGCAACAATTTGGTGAGCCACGACATGGTAACGAAGCTTCAACTTCCCACACGTGCGCATCCACACCCTTACCATGTGCAATGGTTCAACAATAGCGGTAAGGTCAAGGTAACACAAACTGCTCACATCGAATTTTCCATTGGTACATACTTCGGAGTTGCTGATTTTGATGTAGTACCAATGCAAGCATGTTCTATGTTACTTGGTAGACCTTGGGAGTATGATACTGATGCTACACACCATGGTAGGAGCAATAAGTACACATTTATGTATAAAGGAAAGAAAGTTACATTGCTTCCTATGACTCCTGCTGAAATTGTGAAATTTGAACAAGAAAAACATGCTAGGGACGCACAAAAGAGCAAACAACCTTCTGAAAATCAGCAAGTAGCTAAGACGCTTTTGAGGCAACAGAAAGATAAAATTGCTTCTCCTTCTTCATCACAAGTTATAAATCTGAAAGGACGTGTCATGCTTGCAACTAAAACTGACCTTGCTGAAATTTGTGATGATACCCCCTTGCTATATGGCTTGATTTGCACAAACGTGTTGTTTTCACTTGCGAACATTCCTAGCTCTGTTCCTGTTGCAGTCACTGACCTTTTGCAGGAGTTTAAAGATGTTTTTCCTGCTGAGATACCACCCGGGCTGCCACCGATACGCGGCATCGAGCACCAAATTGATTTGGTCCCGGGAGCATCTCTTCCTAATCGTGCAGCGTACCGTACCAATCCAGAGGAGACAAAAGAAATTGAGCGCCAAGTACAGGACCTCTTGATCGTGGGTACGTCCGTGAAAGCCTTAGTCCTTGTGCAGTACCCGTTCTTTTGGTACCTAAGAAAGATGGTAGTTGGCGCATGTGTGTTGATTGTCGTGCTATTAATAATATCACCATTCGATATCGACACCCTATTCCTAGATTGGATGACATGCTTGATGAGCTTAGTGGTGCCATTATCTTTACTAAGATCGATCTCCGTAGTGGCTACCACCAAATTCGCATGAAACTAGGTGATGAATGGAAAACTGCTTTTAAAACAAAGTTTGGATTATATGAGTGGCTTATCATGCCTTTTGGACTTACTAATGCACCTAGTACCTTCATGCGCTTGATGAATGAAGTCCTACGACACTTTATAGGACGCTTTGTGGTTGTATACTTTGATGATATCTTGGTTTATAGCAAGTCTCTCACTGAACATGTTGAACACCTACGTGTTGTTTTTTCTGTCCTCCGTGAGGCTAGAATGTTTGGTAACCTTGAGAAGTGCACGTTTTGCACGGATCGAGTTGTGTTTCTTGGATATGTTGTCACTTCACAGGGTATTGAAGTTGACGCGGCAAAGGTAGAAGCAATCAACAGCTGGCCGCAACCCCAAACTATCACACAGGTACGTAGTTTTCTTGGTCTTGCAGGTTTCTACCGGCGTTTTGTGAAAGATTTCAGCACCATAGCCGGTCCTTTGCATGAGTTGACCAAGAACGGAGTTACTTTTAATTGGGAGCCAGCACATGAACAAGCTTTTGCCACACTCAAAGATCGTCTTACACATGCACCTCTACTTCAGCTACCCGACTTCAGTAAGCCTTTTGAGTTAGAATGTGATGCTAGTGGTTTTGGATTAGGAGGTGTGCTTCTACAAGGAGGTAAACCCGTGGCCTATTTTAGTGAAAAATTACATGGTCCACAGTTGAATTATTCTACCTATGATAAGGAATTATATGCCTTAGTGTGTGTGCTTGAAACTTGGCAACATTACCTTTTGCCTAAGGAGTTTATTATTCATTCGGATCACGAAGCATTGAAGCATATACGTAGTCAAGCAAATCTGAATAAACGACATGCTAAATGGGTAGAATTTATTGAGACTTTTCCATATATCATTAAGCATAAGAAAGGGAAAGATAATGTGATTGTCGATGCTTTATCTAGACGTTATACACTGCTTTCTCAACTTGACTATAAGATCTTTGGTTTAGAAACATTGAAGGACATGTATGCTACTGATTTGGACTTCAAAGATGCTTTTGCAAATTGTACAAATGACCGTGCTTGGAACAAATATGTGCTGAATAATGGATATCTTTTTCGTGCTAACAAGTTATGCGTGACGGCTAGCTCTCTTCGCTTGTTGTTATTGCAGGAAGCACACGGTGGTGGTTTGATGGGTCATTTTGGATCAAAGAAAACCGAAGATGTGCTGTCCACACACTTTTATTGGCCTAGGATGAGACGAGATGTTGAGCGCTATGTGGCACGATGCACTACTTGCAATAAAGCTAAGTCCCGTCTAAACCGACATGGTCTTTATATACCTCTGCCTGTTCCTAGTGTACCTTGGGAGGATATTTCTATGGATTTTGTGTTAGGATTACCTAGAACTAGGAGAGGGAGAGATAGTATTTTTGTGGTGGTAGATCGGTTCTCTAAAATGACGCATTTTATACCTTGTCACAAGAGCGACGACGCTACAAATGTTGCTGATTTGTTTTTCAGAGAGGTCGTACGCTTGCATGGAGTTCCCAATACCATCGTTTCAGATCGTGATGCTAAATTTTTAAGTCATTTTTGGAGAACGTTGTGGCATAAGTTGGGGACGAAGCTGCTGTTT
Organism: Zizania palustris; assembly: GCA_019279435.1. Lineage (NCBI taxonomy): Eukaryota > Viridiplantae > Streptophyta > Magnoliopsida > Poales > Poaceae > Zizania > Zizania palustris. The sequence goes on from JAAALK010000288.1 coordinate 22,948,269, forward strand.
TCTACTACTTGTCACCCCCAAACGGATGGACAAACGGAGATCGTCAACCGTACATTGTCCACCATGTTGAGGGCTGTTTTGAAGACCAACTTGAAGCTTTGGGAAGAGTGTCTACCTCATATTGAGTTTGCATATAATAGGTCAGTACACTCCACTACTAAGGTAAGTCCGTTTCAAGTGGTCTATGGCTTTAATCCACGTGCTCCTATTGATTTGCTACCATTACCACCATCTGAAAACTTGAATTTTGATGCTACTACACGTGCTGAATTCTTGCTTAAGATGCACGAAACTACTAAAGCAAACATAGAGAAAATGAATGAGAAATATCGTGCTTATGGTAGTAAGGGTAGAAAAGAGATAACATTTGAACCAGGTGATCTTGTTTGGTTGCACTTGCGCAAGGATCGTTTTCCTGATTTGCGAAAGTCTAAATTGATGCCCCGTGCTGATGGCCCTTTCCCTGTGCTTGAGAAGATAAATGATAATGCATATAAACTTGAGTTGCCTGGAGCTTTTGGGGTTAGTCCCACATTTAACATTTCAGATTTAAAGACCTATTTGGGAGCTGACGATGAGCTTGAGTCGAGGACGACTCCAATTCAAGAAGGGGAGGATGATGAGGACATCACTTCACATGATACACACATGGAGCCTCCACCTACAATTCAATTACAAGGACCAATCACACGCGCCCGTGCCCGTCGCTTGAACCATGAGGTTAATTCTTTCCTTAGCAACTTTGATTATATTTGTTTGGATGGGATGCTACTGAATACTAGTGATATTTTGTTGCTTAGGAACATGGTAGATGGAATAGAAGAGTTGGAGTTGAAGACGGAGCCGCACGGATGATTTGAAGTCAAGAATTCGCTGGTTCGGACTACATCGACCACCATTCACCAAAATGGGCATAACTTCCTCATACGAAGTTCGATTGGCGCGTTCTTGGACTTTTTGGAAAGCTAAGGAGAAGACGGATCTTTTGCCGTTGGTTTCGTCTCATTTGGAGTCTCGAGTCGATCTGTGTGATTAAAACAGTCCTGCATGACAGAACTGGGCCGTGTTGGCCCATAATCTGAGTCTGTACATCTTCTAGCCCACAGCCCAAGTCTGTTCACCTTCCACAGGCTGCCCACGCCCTATATATTCACTCCAGCCGCCTTTAGGGTTAGGTTTTGCTTTGTTTGCATCTACACATGTGTGTTTAGATCCCGCCTCTTGCACCGGACCGATTGGCTGCTGCATTGGCGTTTGTGAAACCTCACATTATCATCGTTTGTCTGTGATTTGGCATTCAACTTGTATCCTTCCTGTTCTTGCTTGTGTTCTTGGGTTCGCTTGCAGGAATTAGCCTTCGTGGCTAGGTCAATCGCGTTCTGTGTGGTTGATAACCAACGGAGACAGTGGTGTAACGATTGCAAGGTTTTGATCCGCCGGACCGGAGCCTTGGATCGCCAACGTCGAGATTCTCCACCAACCCAAGTTATCCTTTACCTAGCGGAAGATCGGGACCAGTCCCCCATCAGGTCTATCTTCAATCATCCTTCTTCTATGGCCGATTGGATCTGCCGTCGAAAAACATTGCAGTCGTTAGTATTATGTGAATGTGAATCATGCCACTTATAGTACGGATGCTTCTTTAACTCGTCGGTAGTCGGAATAACTTGACCTTTAGGCAACCTGAGAAGCTGGCTTTTTAAGAGAAAATCAAATATTTTATCACACTTGGTTATATCAAAAGAGTACTTGACCTCACTAGGTCGATTCTTTGTGGGAGATGGGCGTAACTCGGAGCAAGTGACAGGTTTGTTCTTAGCATTCCAAACCTATTCGGCCGCGTACATGTCGGCTGAATCCTCCTCTTCTGACTCTTCCTCGTTAGAGCGTTCCATGATGTGGATTTCAGCCCTAGGCTTGTGAAATGTCTTAGTAAACTTTTTATCTTTGATTCGGCCTTCCTGGACCAGAGCCTGCTGTAAAACTTGGCTGACTTCTAAAAAGTTTTGGTTATCTAATCTTTCTTTAATCTCGGAATGCAACCCATTAAAAGCTAGTTCCACCAAGTCCCTTTCTGAAATATTAAGACTAAAACATCGGTTTCTAATATCCCTGAAACGCTTGATGTACTCATAGGCGTTCTCGTTATATTTCTGCTTAACCGATGTCAAATGTGAAAGCCTAAGTTCTGTCTCACCCGTGTAGAAGTAATCATGGAATTTCCACTCTAAATCGTCCCACGTTTGAATGGAGTTCGGCGGGAGCGCCGAAAACCAAGTGAAAGCGGTGCCGGATAGCGAGAGAGAAAACAGCCTAACTTTTAGGGCATCTATCCCGCTAACTTCTCCACATTGTGCCAAAAATTGACTAACGTGCTCTAGTGTAGTTTTGCTACCCTCGCCATCGAACTTAGTGAATTCAGGGATTCTATAGCCGCAGGGGTAGGGTATTGTATCAAGATGGTCGGGGTAGGGCTTACGGTAAACCTTAACCCGTCCCTTGGTCACGAAGCCGACACACTCCCTAAATAGTGCGCGGAACCGCTCCTCTATGTCATCTTGGCATGTTGCCTGCGCACCTCTCATGCGGGCCGCGACACGTGGTGGGATATTGGCGTGTCGGCCATGGGCCTCTTCCCTGTGTGCTATCTGCATGACGTGCTCATGTCCGGGTGCCTACGCATGCGGTGCGGGCAGCGCGGGTACCGGTGCAGGTGGTGGTGCATGGTACGCAGTGCTAGTCTGACCGTAAGTGTAATGATTAGTCTCGGCCATAAGTGTTGAGGCTGGAGACATGGTTGTGCCAGTGCTGTTGTTAGTTCTACCGTACACGTGGCTTGCCGGAGGTGCACTAGCAATAGGAACCGGGGGTACGGCCTCAGTAAAGTCGAACCTCCTAAGAGTTGTCTCTACTTGGGAGCTGACTGTCGAATCTAAACGGTCGGCTAGCGAAGCGCTAACGGCTTGATCTACTGATGCGGCTATTTTTTTCTCAATCTCTAAAGAAGATAAATGAGGCGATACAGGTGTTACCTGGACCTGAGCGAGGTCGGGGGTGATGACGTCACGTTGATGAAGCCTGCGCGTGTCTTAACGTAGCCCCCAAGCATCATGTCTTGGAGTGCCTTTAACTTTGCCTCGATCTCTGCTCGGTCTTCTGCGGGGATATCTTCAAGTGTAGGTGTCAAGATGTTGCGGTTGTCGATATCCGTGCCTCATGTTGTGTCCATCGGCGGTGTAGACGTAGTCGATGTAGATGTACCGGTGGCCGATGTAGACGTACTTGTCATGTTGGCGTAGCTATCCCCAGCGGAGTCGCCAAAAAGTGTGTTGACACGACAAAAGTGCCACCGCACTTGGGTCAGTTCGACGATCCAAAAGTGTGCGGATACTTAGGTACAAGCCTAAGCGTGACGCAGCACCGACGTCACGTTCCAACTACCCTTAGTCGTGATAAGGGGGTGGAGTCGCCAGGCAATCAGATCACACAAAATAATCCAATTAGCCAAAAGAAATATATTAAACAGAATAAAATCAGCAAACCGATTAGAGCCTGTCTGCTTCGGAGTATGGTGCGAAGGGGTCGCCGAAGTATACCTTCGGCGTCTGGTGCGAAGTATCCCGCCGAAGGGTGCCTTCGGCGTTTGGACTGATCCAGCCGAAGATGAACCCTGAACGGATCTAGATGCGATGATCACCTCCGAACACCGGGGTTCGGCGTGAGGTCTCCGATATGGCAAATTACAGAATGATGACGCGAGGGCCGCGCGTGGGCGTAACTTCATCTAGAGCGGAGCACGATCGTGGCGAAGCCTGTTGTGACGAAGTGCGCTGGCGAAGCCTATCGTCGAAGCATGTAGTCTCGCCGAAGGGTGTCCTGACGACCTCCAAAACCGATCTCTAAGCTCCGGACACCTCCGATGAAGTAGCTCCAAATGTGGGAACCTGCAACAAAGGGGTTCAAAGTACCAATTCGGCCTGAGGACCAAATTTTGCTAAGTGTTGCACTAGTAGCGAAGGTAGCAATCTGTTCCGTGGATTAGCAGATACTTCACAGGCGAAGTAACAAGGCGATAGCAATCTATTACGTAGATTAACGGATACTTCACAAGCGAAGTAACAAGGGTTACCACTGTTCCGAAATGGCCGACGGAGGGCTTCCAGGCAAACCCACGAAGAGGTACAGAAAAGTAAAGGTAAATAAATGCGATCAAAGCTAGGGCTTTGTGTTTGATTTGTGTTGGGGGCACTCTAAGCTGGCCTCGCCTCTCTATTTATAGGGGCCAAACTTTAGATCTAATCTGCTATAATTTAGCTTTGATAGAGATAAAAAACTCAGCCGAAATTGCATCCAACTCTATCTCTGCCGAAGTGGGCTTCGGCCAGGCCTGTCGAAGCCTGCTCCTCGGGCCCGAAGCTTCGGTGGCATGGGCCTCCGAAGACTTCCTGGCCGAAGGCCGTGGGCTGGCTAGAGGCTTTGGAGCCCATAGCCCAATGGACCTTCGGCCCTGTAGGGCTTCAGCCTGACCCTGGAGATGTGTATTTTTGGCCCAAATCACCAAAATTGTTATTTTGACAATCTCAGCCATTAATACCATTTTTTGATATCAACAGGTATCTCCTCAGATCAACTCAAAACCCTAGTTTTGAATCACACTTTTATTTCAATCTACTTTCCTTGCCCTAGGATTAGTCAAGTAACGTCCATCTTCGTGAGTTTGCACTGGAAGCTCTCCATCCACCGCGTCGTAATCACGATAAGTCCTTGTCGGTTCACTCGATAATCGTATGTTTCATCCACGTAACTGATTTCTATTTTTTATCGGTTTTTACCGGTAATTCAGTCTCTTGGCTGAGTTACCTCTGGTTTCTTGGTGTTCCTTGCATCATTTTATCTCATCTTCTTCGCCAAGAAGTTTTAGAAACCATCCGGTTCACCTAAGATGACCACCGGAGCCCATATCGACTAGGTCAGTATCCTCATGGCTGCATCTGATTGATCTCTTGAGGTGAACGTCGAAATAGTACGGTCGTTGTTCTCGGTGTATTGGCTAGGTCTAAGGCTACATCAGATTGATCTCTTAGATTGATGTGATCTAGGTATGATAGTTTGAGGCTTCATCGGTTGAGTCTGACACCTCTTGTTGTTGTATCATTTTCATGTTGTATACCATTCATCTAAATAAAGTATGTCTGATACTTTGATATATTATTTCTGTTTCCTTCGATAGGCTATGTTATTAATAATATTTTCTTGTTTCTTTATCAGTTGCAGGGTCAAACTAATTGGCACGCCTTGAACCTTTTTTTCTAAGAACGTAGGACCTGCACCAGACTTAAGTAGATCTCCCAGGCCATGCGTGTTTAAAAGTGTGACCAAAAAACGCACCAACATGCTTTTTGGCATGCCTGGTGGGACAATACTTCAACAATTCGGCCATGGCGGGTGAACTCAACAACGACAACATCATTCCGATCACCCTAGAGACCTTGACCGAGGAACAAAGGGCAGAGGTATGGAAACACGTTGACGCTTTCGAGAAGTTATGCATGTAAGCCTACAAGATGACTCGGGAGGGTCCCATCTTAAGGGGTCGTTTCTAAGACCAGCAACGGCCATGTAGATCAGTCAGCTAACAAAAATCCCTCATGATGGTTTCCAGGAGATCATTGACAACATGCATCACCACGCGCTCATCAATCAATCTGGAACACTGATCAACACCCTCCACGGGCTGAACAAGAAGACCATTAATGGCATTGTAGCCCATGAACCGTCACAAGGTCCGACGTATCTCCTCAATTCTCATACCAAACTGCTACAGAATCCACAACACACTCGGTCGGCTCCACAGTTGCAAGGGCCGATGAGGATAGATAAGCTATCCTCCTCGGCCAGCTATGAAGGAAATAGGGTGACCCAACCATCGGCTCCCGCTCGAGGCTTGCCGTCGAGTTCACCGTATAACCTCGAAAGGTGTGCGTCGGCGCCATTCTCAATGGTTGGCCCTAGGCCGATAGGACAGGAGGCCCCACAAGTCACATATGGTGTCGCAAGGAACGTGCTGCCAGACATCGTGTCGTCTAGGGGGCACCCAACGGTATTCCTTAGGGGTACCATATGACTGTGAACTTTGGAGTGCGGCATTATGGTGATGAGGAAACATATAGATACAACGTTGCCCGGTCAAAGCAATATTAGCAGGCCCCAATGCCTGAATGGTACACAACACCAGGGTAGCAAAAAGATGATTAGGTGAATCGGATCATGAAAGTTATTAAAGAACAATTTGGGCTGAAGCCCAAAGAACAGACGTACATGTATCGATAATCGTACCTAGAATCGTCCGACCGAGTACCACTACCCGGACGATACAAGATACCCAACTTCACCAAGTTCTCGGAACAAGACTCGGTTTCCACAATCGAGCACATCAGTTGTTTCCTCGCCTAGTGTGGGGAGGCATCGATCGACGAAGTGTTGAGGGTCCAATTTTTTTCGCTCTCCCTATCAGGGTCAGCCTTCGCATGGTTCGCCTCACGACCAACAGATTCCATCAGAGGATGGGTGGATCTAGAGAAGAAGTTTCACCAATATTATTCACCGACATTCAAGAAATGAAGCACACCAACTTGATGACCGTGAAGCAAAGAATGGAAGAGTCGGTACAAGAATACATCCAGAGGTTCCAAGTCGTATGGAGCAAATGCTATAGTCTGAGCCTCAGTGATACCCAGTTGGCGGAGTTGGCATTTCAGGGACTCTTGAACTCTATTAAGGAGATATTTTCATCACATGAATTCGAGAGCCTCTCCCAACTGGTGCAAAAGGTATCGGCACATGAGAGTCGATTCCATGAAGCCAAAAGAGACAGGTATCAAAAGAACGTGACGTACACTCATGTGTACCGTTCGGACTCCAACAAGAGCAGCGACTCAGATGTTGAAGTCGGTATGGCCGAATGGTCTAGAAACAAGAAGCAAGTTGCATGCCCCTAGGTGAAACCGACCGATAAAGAGTAAAATACGACTTTGACATCAACAAGGCCGGTAAAATATTTGATATGTTGCTCAATGAGAGGTAGATCCACTTATCACCAGGTCACGTGATACCGCCTACCGATGAACTGAAGAAGAGGAAATACTGCAAGTGGCACAATTCCTCATTGCATCATACTAATGAGTGCAAAGTGTTAAGAAGATCCATTGGCTGTGGAGAAGGGACGAATTAAGTTCAATGATGGGAAGAAGCTGATGAATATCGATGGTCATCTGTTCCCAGTCAACATGGCGCACGTGTACCACGTTGATGATCGGCATACAAAGAGGAGCAGGAGAGTCAGCAGCAATGTCGCCTCTTCGGATCTCATCAAGAAATACCAGAGGAAGTCAAAGGAGAGGATGGACAGCGAAGACAACTGCAATTACTCGCATTTCAACTCCCATTGGAACTGTGAGTTCCTCAGGCTTTGTTGGAACAAAGGGTTGCGTCTACCATCAATGGACGACTGTTCAGGATGCGACGCCAAGGATAAGACATAGGATGATCATCGGCCATATAACGTCAAGCAAAGGCCACATGATTGAGAAGACGTTCACCAAAGGTTGTCACCACCAAGGGTATCAGCACTCGAAAGGCTCGCCCCATTAACTCCGAGGAAATCGGCCAACCGGTCGATGGCAGTGATGCACCAGAGTAGCCGTGATGGTGCTCCAGCAGTATTTTCATAAGAAGTCAGAAGAGAAGGGTCCAACGTCTGCGGTAAAGGGAACTAAAGTTCCAAATATGCTGCGACGAAACAGATCGGCCATACAAAATCAAGAGTGAATGGTGATCGAAAGATAAGGCCGATCACGATGATGAGAAGGATGCGGGGATAAACATAGTTTTCTTCCTCCCTGTAGAGTATTGGGCCTTCTCAGAAGGTGACACAGAACAGGCTGTCACAATGGCTCAATTAGTGTTGGCTCCATAGCTAGCAGTTTTTGATAAGCTAGAAGACCTCGAGCATCGGCACCTAAGACCTCTCTATATCAAAGTATTGGTTAATGTGAAGCCGATGTCCAAGATGATGATAGACGGAAGGGCGACCGTCAACTTGATGCCTTATGCCACCTTCCACAAGCTTGGAAAAATGCCTGAGGACCTCATAAGAACTAACATGGTATTAAGAGACTTCGGCGGCAACTCGTTAGACACGATGAGAGTATTGAATGCAGAACTAACGGTTGGGAGCAAGACAATGTCGACTACCTTCTTCGTTATAGAGGGAACATAATCTTACAACCTGTTGATGGGACATGATTGGATACACGTGAATTGTTGTGTCTCGTCGACGATGCATCAAGACCTCATACAATGGGTCGGTGATCAAGTGGAGATAGTTCTCGCTGATAGATCAGTTAATATAGCTGCAACCGATTTATCAGTATGGGAGACAGAATGAGTCATTTGTCTGTCAGTAAAGACTTGGGATGACAACTTTCTTGAAGTATTAGATAATGGTATCAACCCGATCAACGAGGAGCTGCCCAAGCTTTCTCTATAAAGAATATGCCAAAGAACGAAGGATGGACTCGGTTAAGACTTTGTCGCAACCGATGAACTACAGGAATGCAAACATTGGACACCGACGACATACTGAGGCTAACCTTCATAAGTACCCAGGTCGCCGATGAGATAAATGAATTGAAGACGACTACTTTGAAGACATGGGAAGAGGCCGAACAAGAAATGTTTGACGAAATATTTTGCGATCGTTCAAACGAAGCTTAAAAGTATACATGTAGAAAAGTTTATGCCAATGACGTCGCCTTGAGACAGCCGATGCAAAGGCATCGCCCTTAGAGAAAAACAAAAGGGGACAGACATGAGATACTTAAGGAACATTGTTCGATCGTTGGGACGAAGCATGAAAAATCTACGCGCGAGTCAGTCGGTACCGACGGTATCGCCTTGAGATGGCCGATGCGGAGGCATTGACCTTAGATAAAAACTCAAAACCAAATCATATAAAGTTAATAGTATACCCAGGGTCTTTCAAATTACAAGGCAAGTGCGCTACGCAGATCCAGACTACACCCAATAGGCTCTTTTAGGATTCACCCCAAAGACACCTCCCTCTGAAGCACGGCTGATTAAGAATGTCTTCTGTTTATCCACACCAAAGGAGTGGGGGAACCGATGCCCAAATTGGTAGTGACCGATACTGGCCCGTATCGTATCGGCCGACAACTGGAGCTCACCAGAGGGCGTCACGATCGACCTCCTGCAAAGGGGAAGGGTCAATTAGACGAGGCAAAAGGAAATCAGTAGAAGCAAGTAAAAGAGTGAGTTAAGGTGCTTACTTCGGGTCCTGCATCAGCATCACCTAGGTGAAGCTGGTCCTGATAAATCAATGAGGAGCGATTGAAGATATGTTATTTCAATTCGTCCCACCATTCGTGGAAGGCGTTGGAGGTCGCCCGACAACTTGTCTAGGAAGCAAGGCATCCAATGGGGATCTCATCGGTCATGTGAGAAAGGTGGTCCCACTCTAGGGCACTCGTGACCCTCCCGCGGGCTCGAATTTGACCAACAAAAAAGAGATAGGGCGGGAGTTGACCGAAGCCCAACTGCCTTGAGAAGACCAATGGGTGGTAGAACTCGTAGGAGCACTGCCGAGAATGCTCATCGGTAAAATTAATAACAAACAAACAAGGAAAGGTGTCTGCTGAAAAAATAAGAAGGGACTCCTCGTCCCAGGACACATCGTGCAGAACAAGCCGATGAGGGCGTTCGTACTCCAAGTAATACCCGAAGAGGAACTAGATCGTCCGATCAGAGAACCCAAGGTAGAAGCTTTTGAAGAAAATGGCCAAAGCTACAGAAGATAAAGAGAAAGCAGGGACAGATGTTGTCGCTTTGCCCAAGGAAAAGTTGCGGCGATAGGTCGGGATGGCCGATTATGGAAAATCGATCGGAAAACACGATTGAGCAAGTGGTATTCCTCCAATGATATCAGCCATATAAATAATAAGCCAAAGTTGGAGGAACCACCAAGGGCCTCTAGGACGATCGATGACGTTACTGGTCGATAGGTTGACTGATACGAGGTGAAGAAGACGGTAGGTCACTCCAAGGAGAAAATGATAATGAGGGATCCGCACACGGACAGCAAGTTGTTCGGCTAAAAACCGAAATTGAAAAGTCGGGGCTAGAACCGGTATACAGAAAACAAAGTCTTCCAACCAGAGGTTCAAAAAAGCAATGTGTTCAATGGTATCTGTAACACCCCAATTTTTCAAAGAAATAAAAATATCATTTAATATATTTTCCTGGAATTATTTATTTTGGAAATACCTTCAATGCCCTCCTTAACCTTTTTGAACTAGAACCTAGATGAAATGACCAAACCAGGGGCTAGAAAATTTGTATATGATCCCAAGGCCAAGATATATTTTTGAGAATTTTTACAAATTTTTATCAACTTTGGAAGTAGCCGAAATATCTTAATCCATTTTCTGTAATTATTTTTAATCAGAAAATCATTTAAACAGTAATGGGCCTCCCCCACCCTTTCTCTCTCTCCCGGACGGCCCATCCCACTCCTCCCCGCGCGCGCTGTCTGACCAGTGGACCCCGCCCGTCAGCGACCTCCTCTCCACGCGCATACTTGGCCCACCTATCGGCGCCAACCGAACCCCTCACGCCCGACCGCTCGACCCCACCCGTCAGTATCCACGCCTGATCGCTCGCGTCCGCTGGCATGTGGCCCCCGCCTGTCAGATCCTTCGTCTCCGTGAGATCCACCCCCAAATCCCCCCCCCTCATCGGCCGACGCCTTAATGTGCCTCGGATCCGTTGCTCCCGACCCCCTCTCCCCAAATTGAGCCCGACATTCAAACCCCCGTGCTCCAGTGACCGTTTCCCCCTTTAAACCCAAACGAATCGCGTCCCGATTCGATGTATCTGCTTGCAACCCGAAGCTCGACGGTATTTAAACGCGTTAATCCTCGGCCACCGCCAATTGAGCCCCCTCTGCCCCCGCCGGTGACTCTATTTAAGCCCCCTGGTACCCCGCATTCGACCCCCACGCTCACACGCTGCAAGACCGAACAGAACGCCCCCTCTAAAACTTTTAACTCTCCACCGCCGCCCCTACTCCGGTCGCCACTCACCGTCGCAGGAAACCTCCTCCGCCCTAGCCAACCACACAATCGTGACCGCAAGGACGTCACCGACCTCGGCCACCCCTCCGTCGACGCTGAACATCGCCGGATTGCCGTCGCCGACAAGGACCCGAGCGCCTCCTTCGTCTACGCGCGTCGCCGGCAACGCTCCGTCGACCATTCGCCTCGCCCACGGTACCTTCGCGTTCCCCTAGTCGTCCTCTTTCCGTTTCTAGGCGTAGCTTGGACCACCGTCGCTTGTCGTGGCCTCTGGCCCGCTCGCCATCGCCGGAGAAGACGACCGGCACGGGCTGAGTACCCGTGCCGTGTCGGATTCGACCCTGGCCGTGCGATCTGGATCTAACGGTACCGATTAAATCCCCTATGTGGTTTAATCTGCGCCGTCGGATCTGAGCGAAGGGGTACATTTTAATATCGCGTGTTCGTTAGTACTTAAAACTCACGTTTAATCTGAGATGTTCATCGCATACCGGTTCGGCCTTTTAATCTCGTGCGTCCATTTTCATTTAAACCTCCCGCCACACTCGTGGCCGCCCGATCGCGATCCGACGGCGGATCTCGATCCGGCGCACGCACACAGTGCGCGGGTTCACCGTGAGCTTGGGTCACCGTGGACCCGAGACTGTTTTGGGATTTAATTTAAAATTCCAAAAATGCTTTTAAACTTCCAAAATTCATATCTTGCGCATTTTAACTTCAAAAATTACCATTTCAATTCCAGAAAATTTGTAATATTATTCTCTACATGTTCATACAATAAAACAGTATACGTACTTTGAATATTTCATCCTTATTTAATAAAGTATTCAAATGCCCTTAGAGTAAATTACAAATTTAATTATTTAAATTTCAGCAAAATTTATATTTATTCATTTCCTGTTAATTTAACGAAACCTCTAAGTTTTCTCTAAAGCTCTTATTTTAAATTAGTTAGGAAACTTGAAATAAGATTATTCACAATTAAAACCCCTTTTATAAAGGACCATATTACATTATGGTTCATTTTAAATTATTCATAAAATGAATCTCAGAAACTTAACAACTTGTTTTCTTTAAATTAACCCAATCAAAACCTATATGCTTATTGTGTGGTTTTAGATTGTTTAATTGAATGTCGTATTTATTTTATTTATATTGGGAAGACTACGACGTCGCCGAGGAGCCGGAATACTTCCCGGAAGTTCCTCCCCCCCTTTCGCTGAACAAGGCAAGTCACCAAACCAATCTTTTGAGCATATTGAACCCATGTTTTATTAAACTATCGCTAAAACACATAGGATATACATGCATTAGTCCAATGAAACCATTACAATATATTTATTAGGATCCCCCGACCTTGATGTGCAACCCAAGCCATGCTATCTAGCCTAAACTCCTTGTCACCATATGATTAGTATTATTAGTTAGTGTCCAATGTATCGACACGATTGCTATAGGATTAAAAATGAGTCGTAGCAACTTGGTTCTACTATATGATCCCCGTTATCCTTATCTTTGGAATTCTGTTGGTGATAGAGTTTTGGTTGTGAGGGTATGCATGGTGGGTTCCGGGTGCAAGCTAGGGCATTGGTCGGTAGCACCCGGGGCACTATAAGGACTGGTCTACGTGATCCATTGCAATACACTTCCGTACTAACCACAAGTCTAATGGGTAAGTCCTAACTAAGGTATGGAGTGTTCCAAACCGAGGCCACCATTTGGAGATGGGTCAAGCAGCACCTGCGGGTGGCTTGTATCGACGTGGCGCAAAAGGGGGTGCGACGTTAGCCGGGATGCGGCCCGGCGCGCCGGCGAAACCTAGAGCGGGTGGTTATCGCTTGGAGCATTTCATGCTGAGGTTTTGGCACTAGTTCCCGTGGTATGGGTCATCTCGTTACACTTTGGTGTTGGGATGAGTGTTTGCCTTCTGGGTATAGTAGTACACCTCTGATCAGAGTCATTAATCTTTTCGAAAAGTCTTAGCCCACGGTCAAGGGTGGGTTGCGTGACATCCCACAGTTAGTTTACTTTTCGAATGAATGTGCATGATGGTTTTACATGTAAGGACTGTTGTGTGAGGAGGGAAAACGTACTCCTCGAGTTAGATGGTATTATTGATGTTCATGTTTATTATTCTGCATGATTAAATTTGACTACACTAAATGCAATAACTAAAAAATGTACTTTTCCACACTTTTAGCCATTATCCTTCCTTTGCTATTACCTTGCATTACTACTTGCATTTGCGGTGGCTTGTTGAGTACTCTTTGTACTCATACCCGTTGGACACACAATTCAGAGGATGCCTACTACGAGGATGGTCTGGAGTAGCGACCCAGACAAGAAGAAAGATCCTAAAGAAGATGTTCGTCATGCAGCTTACTTTTATTAATGTTTTTATTTAACTCTTATGTAATAATATGGTCTGCGCACCATGAATGTTTTCCCGTATGTACGTTGTCGCATGATGAACCTCTTGTTATTACTGTTTTTCTATGGAAATTCAATAATGTTCTGATTTGTTAAATCGAGGCGCCACAGTATCTACGAGGCCAGTTTTCCTGTTGTACCTCGCAATATATCGGCCCCAGCCGTCAACCGGCGTGATGCTGAGGCGATGGGATGGTTGGAAATGGAAAGAAAAGGGGTTGGCTGGCAGAGGCGAGCGCAAGATTTGGACTGTGGGTATTCAAAATTCTAAATAGAATTTTTTGTGCATAATGAGAGATAAAAACAACAACATGATCACACGTACAACGAAAGATAACATTAATTATATTATTATATATAGTTTTAACTTACATGATACTATAATAAATGATATAAATGATGTAACATTATATTAAATAAAAAGGTTCAAAAAATCAGTCACTTGTGGTACCAAAAGTTAAGGAGAAATTAAATATATTAGACAATACTTTCTCCACCGTACAACGACCTTACTTTTAAAATAAAAATATTAATTGTATTATTATATATAGTTTTCAACTTACATGATACTATAATAAATGGTGCAAAAATATATTAAATAAAAAAGTTTAAAAATCGGTCCTTGTGTAACCAAGTTAAGGAGAAATTAAATACATTATACAATACTCCCTCCGCACTGCGATGACCTTACTTTTAAAATAAAATTATTAAATTAAAGGTATGATAGAAATCAAATACATTTGACAATGCTTTCTCTGCTCTACCATGACCTTATTTTTAAAATAAACTTATTAAATTAGTGGTAAGAGTAAGAAAATATAATTACTTATTTCTTTGTGTTTCATTGCAAATAAAAATCATGGGGTGAGAGAGACTTGAACTCTAGAACTTGTGATAACTCAATTGCTAAGCAACTATGTGCTAACCAACTATGCCACACCACATCTTATTTGGTAACAATTTTATTTTTTGATGTATATACATAGTATATATTATATATATAAATTTTTGTTGCAAAAAATAATGGGTATTCAACTACATACCCTTGAATACAAGTGGGCCCGCCCCTGTTGGCTGGTGAGTCAATATCAAGACAGGTCAAAAAGAAGACATCAAGCAAAGTGGGACTCATCGGTCCGTGACCGAAAATGAAGGCATCGGCTAGCATCGACTCGTTCAGATACGGCTCAGCCAGAGAGAGGCCGATGCAATGGCCAATGTAGATGTCATCCCAGAGGGGGCGGTAGGTGGCCGATACTCTAAGATATCAGTCATGCTTGCTAGGAATAGGAGAAGGAAAACACTTAAAACCATAGTCCCAATAAGAAGGACGTATGGGGGAACATTTGAAAGGGATTCTATGAGTTTCGGTGTTTATTAAATCAATGGGGTCTGGGATGCCCAAAGGGCCCAGGAAGAAACCAGAAGGATGAGTGGCTATGGGGATTAGAATCTGATCCTATAGGTTCTACGAGAAGGAGAAAAAAGAAATGTGATAAGAAGCTACAAAAGAAAAAAAGACAGCGGGAAATAAAACTTACCTCAGGGATCACATTGAGAGTAGTCATTCTGGTGTCTCCGAAGTGTAGGTTTAACGGAACAGAAAAGGAAGCAAACAATACTCGTGGCAAGCAGAAGATGAAAAGCGTGAAAGGTAAAAATGAAGAAAGCCGAATACTTATAGAGCAGGGTAATTTTCAATTGTCGAGCCAAGTTAATCCCAAAGGAGTTGGTGGCCGATCGCGGCGTCTAGTGAAAAAACAGGTACAATGCCGTCAAAAGTAAATGCGTCAGGTGATGTGAATGGCCGAAGATGAAGAGGTAGAAAAATAAGGGAAGTTGTAAGGTCGGAACCCCGAGTGAAGTTATAGAAGTACTCGAAGATGAAGGGTTTTGGTTGGTAACCAAAGTGAAAGGATTGTGAGGATAGACGTTTGAGAAGACGTAGCGGTAGGGATAATGAAGATTGTTAATTTCGAAACATCAGCAGCCACTTAATGCTCCAAAACTGGGGGGCATGTGTTGACGCTAAGATTTGGTAAGCCTAGAGCCCACCAAGGATGTCGTACGCTCAATGAAAGTCAAGAAGAGTCTGGTCAAAGATAGTCAAAGAAGCCCGTCCAGTTCAATGCTAGCCGGATATGGAGGAGCCGATGAAAAGAAGATAAAGATCATCTAGAATCGGTTAAGATTGAATATTTGGACGACAAGTCTCCGGACTATAAATATGTACCCTTTAGTTAGATTAGAAAACACATCATTGTATACCGTTCATCTAAATAAAGCATGCTCAATACTTCGATATATTATAAGATAATCGTGATTAGCTACTGTCTTGGTTAGGTCCTATCTAGTTATTGTGATGATTTCATGATATAGACATGTTATCTAGCACGTTTTATTTATTTCTGTTGGAGTACAAGCCAATAGTTTATCTTCAATTCAACGCCACATCTTATTTTCCATCGGGAAAGCGCTCATCGGCCTATACGCATAAACTTCCCATCTTAGCGGCTGATGGAATGCTCACCTGATTGCTTCACCCATGGTCACCGGCCCTATGACCAATCGTCATGATATTCCACGATTATTCTATGAGGAGTCATGCTGAATAGCGTGGGCCTCATGGCTCCAGAAGTGATGAGTCATTGTCAACGATAGTCAAAGAGGACTGAAGAAGAGAAGAGATCTGCTGTTTCATGGGCCGCGTGTGACTCAGGTACACGGGCAGCGAGTGACTGTCGGGCAGAGGAGGCTGCGAAGTCGGGCTGGCCCAATCCGGGTGCATGGGCCAGAAGCAGTAGAAGACCCACTGGGCTGTTGACCAGGACTGACTCAGGTACACGGGCGGTGAGCGATTGCCGGGCTGAGAGAGCTGCGGAGTCGGGCCGGCCCAATCCAGGTACCTGGTGCAAAGCCGGTGGAGGCTTTGTCAGTTTCGGCGTAAACTGACAACCGTTGATTCTGTATCCGACTGTCCAGAAGAGAAGCCGTAGTCGCTACGAAAACTTAGCTTCCGGATAAGTCATCTGTTACCCTAGGCCCACAGTCAGTCAGTCGTGTCTGTAAAAATTCCTAAGGGCAATAGAGTCTTTTCCTTTATTTTTGAGTCTGTAAAAACCCTAAGGGGCTGGTAGAATATTCCTAGTGTTGGGCTGCCTATAATAGGACCCCAATCCCTAGGGTTTGGACTACCCTTTTGGCTGAAATCAAATCCACTCTATTGGGTCACTTTTTGTTTCTTGCTTTGTCTCTCTCCTCTTTACTCCTGTTTGCGCCGCCAAGAAAATTTACTCTTGTTGCTGTTCTGCATTTATTGTTCTGTGAAGTTTCTAGTCACAAACCGTGTGCAGCAACATCTGAGTTTTATTTGCTTCATTTCTCTTACACAGCAACTGTTTCCTTTGATTTGAGGCTTCGGAAGCTTCTCTGTTGCTTGTGTTCTTCGTGAGTAGTAGTACTAGTTCTTGCTGTTGCAAGTAGTACTACTACTGTTGCTACAGCTCACTGTGGCAGCTTTTCACCTTCTCTGCACTGCTTTTTGATCGAAGCTGACAGGTTCCAGAACCTTTTCTGGCTGTTTCTAGCGAAGCTATCTTCTCTGATTCGAAGCCCCCTCAGCTCCGTGAGGCAGGCTTCGATCTAACATCTTCAAAGCCTTCGATTCAACCTACGAACTTCGATTTTTGTGTCTGAGTAGCTAGCTTCGAAGTTCTTTCAGAATGGACAGCATCGCATACTTCGAACAAACATACTCCGAATCTAGCTGTTCGAAGAGCACACTTCGGTAGGCTTCGAAGTTGGGTTCGAAGCTTGTCATTTCTGATAGACTTCGTTTTGATTTCCTTGTGGCGTGTCAACCTTCGATTCTCCTTTCGAAGCTTTCCCTGTTCAAAGATAGAGTGTAGGCTTCGAACTTGATTTTCTGTCGTGTGACAAACTTCGCTTCTTTGTTCGAAGGTTGTCCTTTTGTGTGTTGTGTTCGAAGCTTTCTGTTCGAAGGCTTTGCTTCGAAGCTTTCGGTTCAGAGTTGTGTTCGAAGTTTTGTCTTCGAAGTGCACACTTCGAAGCAGGCTCCGACTCTGTTACTTTGCTTCGAAGCTCTTGGTTCGAAGCCGTGTTCGAAGCCTTGACTTCGAAGTACATACTTCGAACCAAGCTCCGGCATTGTCATACTTCGCTCCGAAGTACACTTCGAACTAGGCTAGACCGTGACACCTTCGGCATTTCGGACAGACTCCGTCACCAACCTCCGAAGCAGACCTCGACGTGCGAAGGGGGCTTCGCCAAGTTCCAAACAGGAGACAAATTTGGACAGTAACTTCTCTTTTCATCTTACACATACTTAGATCATTTCATTGAGAAGTTTAGGCCTGTTACAACTTGTTCATCCTGCCTAGTTGCACCTCTTTAGTTTTACACGGTTTATCATCAGTTGCCTCTAGGTTAGAAACCTTTAGACTTAGGCCTTCTGTTTATTTTCTGCTGCTTAGTCTGTTGAGGTGCGTAGGGTATTGGGAGCAGGCCATTGATTCGAAAGAATTTTTAAGGCGCCCATTCACCCCCCCTCTGGTCGCTACTTTCGGTCCTACAAGTGGTATCAGAGCGAGGTTAGGGTTTTTTCCATACCTTAACCAGTTCTAAACCCCGGTAGTGACCATGACGTCTCCTGGCAAGGTCCCGTCCTTGGAAGCCTATGGCTATAATTATTGGAAGACTCGCATGCGAGCCTATCTCATGAGCCAGGGTTCAGACATATGGGACATTTGCATTCACACCACATTTGTCATTTTGCCAGTCGCTGAGCATGGTACTGCTGGTATCATTGCTCAGCACCTGAGCAACAGTAAGGCTGTGAACATTTTGTTTTCTGGTTTAGGTCCCACTGAGTTTGAGCGTGTGAGTCATCTCTCCACTACGAGAGAGATCTGGGCTACCCTCAAGGCACATCATGAGGGAACAGCACAGGTCAAGGCTCGGCTCTATCAGACCTACCGGCGTGAGTACGAGAACTTCACACAGAAGCCGGGTGAATCTGTTGAGGCTTTGTTTGGTCGCTTTCAGTCGATCATTAACAAGCTTCGGGACACAAGGCTGAGGGTGCTCAGTTAGTCTCAGATCATGAGCAGGCGCTCAAGGTTCTTCATACCTTGGACCCAAAGATCTGGGAGATCAAGGTATCCTCTATCGTTGAGAGTACTTCTTATGATACCTTGACCATTTCTGAGTTGTTTAGCAAGCTGAAGGCCACTGAGGTAGATATCCAGTTGAGATCAAATCTCACTGGTTCTGGATCAAAATCACTGGCCCTTGCTACACCTTCTGTTGATCCCTCTGCTGTGAGCTGTGCTGGGTTCTCTTGATGTCTATCACTGAGGACCAGCTTGAGTTGTTGGGAGATGATGATTTGTGTCTCTTTAACAACCGGGTGCGTCGTGTCTATGATAAGAGAATGTTCAAAAGACACGGCACAAAATCCGGATGCTTTGAATGTGGTGATCCAGGACACTTCATCGCCGACTGCCCCAAGCGCAGTGGATACAAGAAGGGCACCGGCAGCAGCTTCCACGACTCTGGCAAGCATGAGAGCCCCTCCTTCAACAAGGGCAAGCCGAAGACTCGTTTCTTCAAGAAGGCCCTGAAGGACTACCGGCGAGAGAACAAGAAGCGCGACAAGGCCTTCTTCGCCGAGATGGAGAAGAGCTACTCCAAGAGATCCACGTCTTCTTCCTCTTCATCGAGCTCAAGCGATGAGGAGATCTCCGTCAAGAAGGGGAAGGACAAGGATGATCCGGCGGGCCTCTGCTTCATGGCCTTCGGAGACAAGCCGAAGAGCCGCCCACACCAGCGCCGAAGATCCCGCCAAGAGCTTCTGTTCAATGGCTCTTGGGGATAAAGAAGAAAAGAGCTCCTTCGACGACTCCGACGACGACGACAGCAAGGTATCATCTTATGAGCGTGAAATTGTTGATTTACTTGAAAGCAATCGTCAGGAGTTGAAGTATCTGGGAGAAACTGCTTAGGGGGGCTAAGAAAAGGATAGACGAGTTAGAGAGTGAGCTTGTCGTAGCCAACGGTAGAATTGAGAGTCTATCTTCTTCCCCTTGCTTGGGTGATAGCAGTGAGTGCCCGAAGTGTGAGGTGCTTCTGTGTGACCTGTCGACTCTGAAGTCCAGGTACACAAAAAGGGTTGATGAGAGGGACGCTTTGGTCACTGAGCTTGAAAGCGCTCAGCTGGAGCTGAAAGATGCTCAAGCACTGTCGTCGCACCCTGTGTTGATTGCCCATCTCATCTAGCTGCCTTAGCTGAGCTGAAATCCAAGGGTAATGAACATTTGGGTGACTTGGAGAGGTTGAGAGCTGAGCTTGCCCAGACTAGGCTAGAGCTTGAGACACTGTCAGTTCCACCCACTGTTTGTGAGAACTGCCTGTCTCTTAGAATGGAATTAATTAAGCTGAAAGCCGAGAAGTCTGTCCAAGTAGAGAGTGAGTGTGAGACCTGCTTGTCTCAGGTGGAGGTTCTAGCTTCTTTGAGAGAGGAGCTAGCAGATTCTCAGAATGAGAACTTTTACCTCCGTTCGATCCTGAGTTGGATCAGTGCCAGAGAGCCACAGCTTGGCATGATGATCCAACAGTTCAAGAGGCAGGATGGGTTTGGGGTAGGTTACACCTACACCAAGGCTGACTTTGAGAGTGCCATCAGCCGGGCAGTGGAGTGGAGTAAAATGACTCCAGAGCAGAGGTATCCCAAGACTCACTCCACTGAATCTTCCCAGGCTTGTCAGCCCAAGATGGAGTGATCCATGAACCACCTAAAGCTCCACCCAAGAAGCCTATCTGGGTTCCGAAGCCCAAACACCTCCACTCTTCTCTAGACTCTCTTCCTGGACCC
>JAAALK010000288.1:22969740-23054549 GCA_019279435.1 Zizania palustris
GCTCTCGTCGGCAAACCACCGGACGAGCAAGACCACGTCAATCTGGTTTGGCCGATCGACTGTCGAACCAAACCCAAGGGCTAGTATAGTCAGTGTGCAACGACCGCGCAATGGCTACTTCGGACGAACTAGGCCACGTCAACCTAGTTCGGCCGATCAAGCACCAAACTTGGCCTTATAAAAACGGGTTGAACACCCCTTCTCAGCAAACCCGCTACACTTGTCCAGTACATCTCGAGCCCCCGGGCTACCCACTCCTCCCAGGTAAGTCTATCATCCCTCTTTTTTCTTCTGTATTTATTAAGGTTAGAATAATTTAGGAGTACATTAGAATTAAATTAGTAGTAATTTTGAATTGTGTTAGGGATAATTTATAGTAATTGGGGTAGTTTAATCAAGATTTAGATGTCCGATTAGAGTAATGTGCATTTAATTTATGTGTAGTTTAGAGAAATTATAGACATATTATGAATATACTGAATTTATGTTGACATACCATGGTAGATGGTGAAAAAGGATATATCGACTCATGGTTACTATCTTCATTACCGTCCGCTAGAAGGTGTCGAACCTTTTATGTGTTTCTGTGGAGACACATGTAAATTCTAGAGAAGCATGGATGATCTCATATACGAGATGAAATATTAGAAGTGTCTCAACTACTCGTGTACTCCTAAAAAGTGAAAGCCAAGGCCAAAGCGTTGACCACATGCTAACAGATAGGTAAGAATACACTTTTTCCCATTTATTTATGTATTGTTCTCGAATAAATCACTTACAACATGTCTATTAATATTTGTTTGTGTAGGTAACTCCTCTACTATTGTCACATCTGCTATGTGACTTCATCGAATGGATCGACAAAGAGGTAGATCTGGATGACTGGGTCTCACTTATGAGGCACAAGGAGTTCAACAGAAAGCTCTTTGAGATGAGATACCAACGTAAATGTGAGTGTAAGGAAGAACAGAAGAGGAGAGAGGACGTAGAGTGCAAGACAAAAGAGGAGTGTGAGACTGATAGAGAGAGGAAATGTGAGGGCTCGCAGTGCTAAAGAAGCAGGACATGAGGCCATAAGGAAGAGAAAGTACCCTCGTTGTACTTAGTAGTCACCTAGTGTAGTCACCTCATTGTACTCCATCCTACAATCATTGCTCGCTCGTCAGCTTCCCACCTTCTAGTTTCATACTCCGAGTGACTTTCCATCTCTGTGATAGAACCATCCTCGTACGTAGGTGGTGTGACATCTATCCAGCAATAGAATGAACATCTCCTAACATTTTGCTGTCGCAGTAAATAGTGAGGTCAGTATTGCATTAAAAAATTATATGAATTTAAGTCATCACTTACCATGACGTGCTCATATAAGTTGGGGCACAAGAATTCTCTCCTTCCTCTTGAGTGGACTCCAAGCAATGTATGTATAATGCAACGACTGCCACATGTGCATGTAGGTCATTGCTCCCACTCAGGAATTCCTAGAGGATTTGTCATCCAACTTGAACTAGCATGCTCAACCTTAAGTCGATACTCTTCTTTCCTCTTTGTGTACTCCTCCATAGTATTGACTTGTCTTACATGCGGTCTAGAAGATCGTTGCCTTGAATCATCGATCCATCGGGTTAAACGACACTTCCTTGGATTATCCTGCAGTATCAAACAACTGAAGTTATTTTCATTAACTTTTGTAATAAATGGATGGAGGTGTGAACTAATTTAATGTTTTCGTTCTCACTATGAAATCATCATCGATGCTCAGACATATGAAGTATATTATACAAGCATCTCATCCTTACATCGCAGTCATCATCTGGCAGTGTTCTCTATAGTGACACATTGGACGTTGAAGCCATGGTGGTACTCCGATTGGATTGATTGTCCAATCACCTTGTTCATATTGGGCACGACGCTCGTACTACTCCTTCCTTGCAGTGTATTGTGTGTTTGTTTCACTAGGGGAGAACCAACGTCCATCAAAGACTGGGAGCTCGGTGTCCACCCACTCAATGAACCTGCACCTCTTTCTATCAGATTTCACTTGAACGTTCGACTACCATAGCTCTTCCTCGACATTAGGGCAAATAAAGTACCTCCTTCCACAAATGTTGGTTCGGAAACCTATCTCGAGTTGGCACCGATCCCCAAAATGGCACAATGGCCGATCTTGTAACACCGTGATTTTTTTAAAAAAATTAAATAAAATTTGTAAAATAAAAATTTTAAATTAAATAAATTGAGTTTGAATAATAAAACAATTGAAATCATGGAGGATTAAAAATCTAAATAAATAGTTCGAATTTTGAGTTGGAATTTTTTTAAAATTCTCCAAGTCAAGAATATGCCATAGGATTTTTATTTGAATTTTTAGGATTTTTATAACTATTGTAGTAAATACAAACATTAATTCGGAAATTAGTAAAATCAGAAAATTTAATTAAATCTTTTTTTCCCTGACCGGCTCTCTTTCTTTTTCTCTTGAGCTGTGGGCCCCTACTTTGCCGCCTGCATGCATCCCGCGCCAGCGCCATGGGCCCCTCCCTGATACTGCCGCACACGTCCCGCCGTGGGCCCTGCCACGCATTTTTATCCCGCTCGCCCGCGCAGTCCCACCGTGCTGCTGACCGCCCAGTCCCACCAGTCAGATCCATGTTCCCCACCAGATTTTCCTATCGCACGTACTTTGTTTTGCTGCACCGAGAACTCCGGCGCCGCCCGTTATTTCCGGCAAATCCTATCTATGCATGCTTATCTATTTCTCTTCCCTCTATAAATAGCGTTGCCCCGACTCCCTTCTCCCGTTTCCATCTAGCTGCCGCGCCGCCGCTCCCGCACGCAGAGCCGCCGCACTGTGCCTCCTCCGTCGCCATGCCGTCTCCCAGTCGCGCGCCGTGCACAGCTGCCACTGCGCCGTGCCGCCCACGGCTGTGCCGCCCAAGGGCCGCGCCCCGCCGCTACTCTCCCGAGCCCGTGCCCTCGGTGCGCCGCCGCCGTCCATGCCGCTGCCGTGCAGCCGCCGCTCCGGCCATCACCACGTTGCTGACTCACCGGCCGCCATTTTTCCCATGGTATTCCATTTTTTATATTTGTTCGGTCTTTAGTCCTTTGCCGTCGCCGCTAACCAAGCCGCCATGATCTGTCTTTGCCTTCGCCAGAGAAGAACGCCGTGCATGCAGCCGCTCTCTTCCCTGCGTGTCGGATTGGTTTTCAGCCGTCGGATCGAAGATGTGCGGTCTAGATTAAAACACTAAATCAATCGTCCTGATCTGTTTGACCAGTGTTGACTGGTATCTGTCGATCTGGGCCGTCCGATCTTCATTAAATATCAGCCGTCAAATCTGAATCCTGAAGCCAGCAGTGCTCCTGGTTCATGGCGAACCTGGTTCACCGTGCACCACAACCTTTTCCAATACAAAAATAAATCCAGAAAATGCCCAAAACTTCTAAAATTCATATCTTTCACATACGAACTCCGTTTTCATCCGTTCAAATTTCAGATTGACCGTCATTGAATTATCTACAACTTAAACTAATAAAATTGTACTGTTTGTACTATTTTATTTCCTGTTTTATTTGTTTGTGTCTCTTTGTGCATGCTTTTTATTATCTGAAGTCGTCGAGGAGCCGAAGACCTTCTTCGAAGCGTCACCGTTTGCTGATCTAGGCAAGTCACAGAACCCTCCTGTGGAAATAGTTGATCATGTTGAACCCATTTTTGAATTATTGCTATAACCCATAGGCTAATAAATGCATTTAGACCACACTTTTGAATATTTAGTTAAAGTTTAGTTTAATCCCTTATGTGCAAACCTAAGCCATGCTTTTTACTCCGTTCTTCTTGTCGCCTTATAATATTTATTAGTTAGTGCTCTAAAGTAGAGGCACACTTGCTAGCGTTAAATTTAACATATATTACTAGATAGGTGGATCGTCTCTACGTCTTTGATATATCTCGTCTCGTTGTGATTCTGAGTTGTGATTCATGAAGCGTGGAGAATGGTGTTGTGTTGAGCATGGTGGGTTCCAGGTGCAAGCTCGGAAATTGGTTGGTCGCACCCGGGCACTATAAGGACCGGTCTGCGGGATCTGTTGCGAAGCATAACAGTGCTGACCACAAGTCTAATGGGTAAGGCCTAATCTAAAGTATGGTTCGATTCAGCTTGATGCACCGAGCGGAGGGGACGAGTTCATCTATCAGGAGTGCCTGGTGGTGACTTGGTCCGACGAGGCATGAATGGGGGTCTACGTCTGCCAATCGGGGTCCGCCCATGATTTACGGGTGAGATCTCAGTGGAGCGTCGGCGAAACCTAGTGTGGTTGTCCTCTTGTTGAGTCGATTCATATGACAGGTTTTGGCACGAGTTCCTTCGTGGTTACGTGGTGTCATCTCGACACACTATTGTGTGCGGGAGCGAGTGCCTTGTGGGTAAAGTAGTACACCTCTGATCAGAGTATAAACTTTTCGAAAAGTCATGCCCACGGTCACGGGCGGTCTAGTGATGTTCTCCGCAGTTAGCATTTATTTCTGCATTTGTGTGTGAACGCATTGAACATGATGGGATGGTTTGAATGAGCGAGTTGGCACGGGTGTGAAACTCGAGGTAGTGGGAAGTTATTGCTCATATTTACTTCAGCATTTTATATTCATGTTCTAATTTTGCTCACTAAAGCTTAAACAACATTAAACTTGCTCTTTTATGCAAACCAGCCTAGATTATGTTCCTTTGTTATTCAGTCTTCATTATATGCATGTCTGTGGCTTGTTGAGTACCTTTGTACTCATCCCCGTTGATTACTTTTTTAGATACTGTTTATCAAGAAGACGAAGTCCAGGAGTAGCGACCCAGTTGAGGAGTCGGGTTTTGGGATCGAGATGTTCGACAGTCGCTTTTGTTTCGCTTCTACTTTAATTTTAGTTTGTAATAAGTGTAGCCCATGAGCTACGTACTCTGTTTTTAATTTCGTTTATACGTCGTCGGTCTATGAACATCTTGTTATATTGATATTTCTCTAAGATTCAATAAAGTCGAACTCTTTTGAATTCGGGCTGTCACAGATTTGTCCACAGAGGGATGAGACAATCGAAAGGATCTCTCCTCTAGTCTAGATGCTCGGTTCCCCTTAAATTAGTAGAAATAGAGAAGGAAGCCATCTAGCTACACAGAGTAAGACATGATCACAATGTTATGGTGAAGTATATTTCGTCATAACAAATAATCATAAGAAAAAGCAATACACACAAGCATAATCATAAGAAAAAGCAATGCATACAAGCATAATCATAATAAATGGTGCATGATGACGTGCAATATACAATACTATAGGGTTCTATACAAATCATCTATCCTCGCACGACTAATCACGACGCCTACCCCAAGTCTGTATCGGTGGCAGTTTGGATAATGTAAGCATATCTGGTGATCGATGCACCCTAGTCAGCCTAGTGGGTCGCTGCTCCTCAGGTTGAGTGGGCAGTGAGGATCCCTGAAGCCGCGAAGGCCCAAACACCTCAGCGTGGTCACCCTCCCAAGCATCGAAACCAGATGACTGTTGTTGGTCACCGTGAGAGGATCCGAGAGGTCTAGATGGACTATGACATGTGGGGTCCACCTACAAGTATGGATACATATACGACGTTGTACACATAATAAGTGATTAGTGAAAAGGTAAATTATGACGAAAATAAATGTAAGAGAGTACAATACTCACTGGGTGTCGTATGTGCTCCATAACCCGATGGACCTGCGCCCGATGATAGCCTCGATACCGACGAAGGGCAGCACCAAAATGATGGGCCCACACCATAAAAGTATTGTGAGGCCAATGGAAACAAATAAGGTGGTGCCTATGTCGTATGGGGTGGCATCATCGGAGGCACTGCCTATGGATGTGGTGGTTGAGGTCTAGCAGCAGGAGGTGGCCGAGGGGCAGCAACTGCTGGAGGTGGTCGTGGTGATGTGAGTGCTATACACCGGTCCTGCACCGCATCGTGCCACTATTCGATCCATGGCTGCAGTAAAGCCAACCAGGAACTGGCGCCACATGACCCGCCACGATTGATCATATACCAAATAAGTGTTAGTTATGGTAGATAACATTAGAACATGAGTATGTGAGAAACCAAGGGTTGGTTTCGGTGTTTTGTGATGAGTGATTGACAGGATTTTTACCCTCTGTTCGAAGGGTACCTCCGAACAAGTGTGTTCGGAGGTGGTCTCACCGAAGTGTGTTCGGTGTTTGCTTGCTGCAGCTGTGCAGCGGAGTGTGCCTGTCGGTGGGGTCCGACAGTACGCAATGATTGGGTTTGTACCGAAGGGGCTTCGGTACTTTGGGCGGTACACCGGAGTGTGTACCGGAGGTTGCTAACCCGGAGAGGTCTCCGGAGTACTGGATACACTTGTCTGTTTGTCTGTGGTGCGTAGGGACTTCGGAGGTGACGGACAAGGTTCGCAGCAGGTGAACCTGGGTCAAGCGGGAGGTTTGATGCCAGGGGAGCGGGGAGCTCCGTCACGGTGGCTACGAAGGTGGTCTGGGTCGGTCCTCGGGTCGAGGCGTGCCAGGTGAAGGCAGAGAGTGCGGAGTGTGGCTCCGGCTGAAGGTACTCCGAGACAAAGTCCTCAGAGTTGAGGCACTTCGAAGGTACTCTGGATGGAGTGACTTCGGAGTTGGTTGGATCAAGTCCTCTGCGGAGGCAAAGGTTCGAAGTGTGCTCTGGAGGGAGACACTCGAAGGTACCCGACGAAGGTCTCAGAAGTCGAGGCGCATCGAAGGCATGGTCCGGGTGAGGCTCGTCGAGGAGTGTGCTCGGGGAGAGACACTGCGACGAAGTGCTCATGGAATGCTTCATGCGGAGGCCTTGGACGAAGGAGGGACTTCGAAGGGTGGTACTCCGAAGGTGGGGCTTCGGAGGGTGGAAGGCTTCGGAGCGAGGCTAGCTCCGGAGTAAGGTTGACTTGTGGTGCTTCGGCCTGCATGGCTTCGGTACACGGACTGACGGAGTTCGAGCTGGGAGTAGCTGCAAAGCCGTGGTGGTCCACTCCGGAGGTGTTGGTGCGAAGGCCCAAGGGCTTTGACGGCTTCGACTCAAAACCATCACTGTATCGGAGGCTGACTTCGGTGAAGCGAAGGCCAACAGGCTCAAGGCTTCTCGCCGAAGCTACCGCACCCTCGCATGCGAAGGGAGGATTCCAGAAGGTCAAAGACTGCAAAGGCTGACACTGTCTGTTCTGTAAAAGGCTGACACTGTCCCCTCTGCAAAGCTGACAGAGAAGCCTCCAAAATAAAGGTGGACTACCTTTTGTACCCCTTAGTTCTGTAGAGTCAAATCCTTTGTAAACCCTAGGGGTAAAGTAGTCATTTCCTTTGGGTGAACTGTGGGCTATAAATATGGGGGCTCGGTAGGTAACATTTAACACTTTGAGCATTTACTGTTGAGCTCCTGTAGCCACATACCTCGTTGTAATTCATCCATAGTTCAATCTATTTTGTGTTCCGTGTTCAAGCGGCGAAGCCCGGCTTCCTGTGCTTTTTGCTTGAGCTCGCGTTACATACCTCGCCTGTTGTAGTGCACCGAAGCCTGTTGAGGCGAAGGTAGTTTTTGTGCGAAGTGTGTTTTGTCAGTGTGCATTCGCTCTGTGTAACAGGAGGCGAGACCTCGCTGCTTACTAGCGTAGCCCTGACCGAGGCCCGTTTTGCTTCTTGTGTCGAAGCCCTTAGTGTAGTCTGCTTGTGTTTGTGTAGACCTTCGTGTACGAAGCCCAGCACCAGTTGCTGCTGCCAAGTACTAGGTCGAAGTCCTCAGAGGGGTGTCCACTCTTGCGAAGGGTGAAGTGCAAAGCATGCTCGAAGCACCCTGTGTGCGGAGCCTGCACTGACTTAAGCAGAGTAGATTTTCGAGGGTTGTAAGTGGAGCGAAGTCTTCTTGGCTTCGAACTTTTGCACCTCCGAAGCCTGTGTTCGAAGGTGTCGAAGTACCTCCGAACCAGACCTTCGAAGGTAGTGTTCGAAGCCTGTTCCGCAGAAGACAAAACTGAAACCGAAGGCTAGTTTTTAGCTTGAAATTTTAAAAGCTCCCATTCACCCCCCCTCTGGTCGCCGTTTCTGGTCCAACGATCGGTATCAGAGCAGGTTAAGATCACCAGTTGACCTTAACCAGTTTTGTGATCTGTTGGCGACATGGATAGAGGCAGTAAAATTCCTCTGTTCGATGGGACAGATTTCGCATACTGGAAGGTGCGCATGGAGGCTTACTTGTTAAGCCAAGGAAATGCAATTTGGGAGATTGTGGACTCACAATACTCCATCCCTGAGACTCGCACCTCTCAGACTGAGAAGGATCAGTATAATGCCAATTCCAAGGCAAGAAACATACTGTTCATCGGTTTGAGTAGAAGTGAGTTCGATAGGGTGCAGCACCTTAGGACTGCTAGGGAGATTTGGACAACGCTCACTGTCTTTCATGAGGGCTCTACTCAGATCAAGGCCAGGCGCCAAAGCACCTACAATCAACAGTATCAGCTGTTTGTGCAGGCACCTGGTGAATCTATAGATGCCATGTTTTCTCGCTTTGACGCGATAGTGAGTAACTTGCGATCCAACGGGACGCTTGCTTACAGTGATCATGATAGGGCTATCAAGCTTCTCTATGCTCTTGACCGTAGCATATGGGAAGTAAAGATATCCAGCATTGAGGAGTCCACAGGTTATGACACTTTGACCTGTGATGAACTCTTTAGCAAGCTGAAGTCCACAGAGATTGCTAAGGCATCTCTTGCTGTGCACAGAAGCTCTTTGCCACAGCCATTGGCATTAGTTTCTAGCACTAGCCGTGGCACCACTGCAGAACCAAGCACATCTGGTACTTGTGTTTTTGCAGATGGTTTTGCTTTGTCCTCTCTGGTCTCCGTCACAAAGGAGCAGGTGGACACTCTAGCTGATGATGAGCTTTCTCTCATTGCCCGGAGGTTCACCCGCTTTCATCATGAGAGACGGGATCAGAGGAGAAGTGGTTTTGGTGGTTGTTTTGAATGCGGTGACACTTCTCACATCAAGGCTAATTGCCCTAAGCTCAAAAAGAGAGATGAGAGTGAGCGCCCCAAATACCACAAGGAGAGGAAACCCTTTGTGAAGGGCAAGCGCGGCAAGATGGCTAAGAAAGTAGCCAAGGCCGCTTCCAGAGCCTTTGTTGCTGCTCTCAGCGACATCGACACGTCCTCAACTGAGGAGTCGAGCTCTGAGGAGGAGGAGTCCCCAAGGAAGGAGGACAAGAAGGACAAGAAGGGACGAGACTTCACCGGCCTTTGCTTCATGGCCGACAGCGATCACAGCGGCGATGAGATTGACTCATCTGAGGTAAACCTATCATCTGACCAGCTACTAATTAAATTAGATGAGCTGAATGAAGTAGTGCTTGGTCAGGATAGATTACTTGTGCAAGCCGCTAGAGAAAGAAAAGACCTTAGACTTAGGCTAGAAAATGTTTCTACTGAATATGCCATGCTTAAGTCTAAATTTGATGATGCTGAATGTGAGTCTTGTTCTGTTGTCATGAGTGAGCTTGCTCAGTTGCGTTCTGTTCATGCTCAAACTCTTTCTGAGCTTGAGACTGCACAGAAGCAGCTTTTGGAGGTGGATTCTAGACCTCATGAGATTATTGAATGCATGAACTGCTCTTTATTACGCGAAAGCATTAATTTACGTGATAAGCATGTTCATGATTTGGAGGCTAGATTGGAGAGGGCCGGTAGTTCTAAGGATGTGCAGCCTGTGTGTGACACATGCATTACCCTTAAGGACCAGCTAGGCACTGTTAGAGAGCGAGCTGAAAACCTCATGTCTGAAAATGAATACCTTCTTTCTGTGGTAAATAAATGCACTGAGGGAAAGGGTAGGATGGATTTGCTCTTGGCCAAGACCAAGTTGTGTGCTGACAGAGCAGGGGTAGCTCTAGGTTTGGGTTTTGAGAGGATACCTTCAGACAGTAAGACCAAAACTGTTTTTACCTCTCCCACTACCCTAGAGAAAGAGAGAGCTCTGTTAGACACCCCATCTGCCATAAAGCCTAACCATCCACCAAAGAAAACCACACCTCCTGCCAAGAAAAATCCTCCCAAGAAAACAACACAAAAGAAACCCAAGGAGCCTGTGAGAGTTGCTCCTATGACCCATGAGAGTGGCCCTAGGAGAGTTTTTCACTGTTCCTACTGTCAGCGGGCGGGTCATTTGGTTGGGTTTTGTTTTCGTCGCATCAAGGATGAGCGACGCTCTCAGGCGATGAGTTATCAGGACATGCATTACCCATCTTTAGGTATGCATGAGTCTGAGATGTACTATCGTCCTGCTTTTGAGGCTCCTCGTGCTTCTCGGAGAGGTTTTGCTCCTCGAGGTCTTCGCCATGTTCCATACGGTGGTAGACCTCGGGCTAGCAGATTTGTACCTCGTCAGAGTAGGAGACCTCCACATGTTGTTCGTTCACAGCATGTAGGTAGACCTCGCACTTTGCATCATTCTGATTATTATGTGCGTAGACCGTCTGCTTTTACTGTGCCTACTACTCGTGTCACTCAGTGCTGGATGCCTCGTCATTATTTCACTCACCCCAGCACTGAGCGATCGAGACATTCTTATCGTGTGTAGGCGACAGACCGAGGCTTGGAGGGCACGTGGATCATGGACTCCGGTTGTTCGCGCCACATGACCGGAGATGCAGCTTGGTTCTCCAGCCTCACCACAACCAAGCAAAGGGAACATATCACCTTCGGAAACAATCGAAGGAGTAGAGTGAAAGGTAAAGGTGTGGTAAGAATTAATTCGAATTTCACTCTCAAAGATGTTGCTTTGGTTGAAAACCTGGGATACAATTTGTTGTCTGTATCTCAGTTGCTTGATGAGGGCTTCGAAGTGCGATTTCATCGCGATACTTCGCAAGTGCTCAATTCTGATGGCGTTGTGGTGTGTAAGATTTTTAGAGTTGGGAGAGTTTTTGGAGCTGACTTTTCTGAGTCGTCTGGATCTTCTCATTGTCTTGTTGCACATTCGACTTCTGAGCTATGGAAGTGGCATAGGAGACTAGGGCATATGAGCTTTGAGTTGCTCGCTCGTCTGAGCGCCCTAGGCCTGATCCGAGGATTACCCAAGCTCAAGTTTGAGAAGAATTTAGTTTGTGCTCCTTGTCGACATGGAAAAATGATTGCCGCTTCACATTCACCAGTCACCACAGTGATGACTGAACAGCCCGGAGAACTTCTCCACATGGACACTGTAGGTCCTTCTCGGGTTAGTTCTTTAGGCGGCAAGTGGTATGTTTTAGTTATTGTCGATGATTTCTCTTGCTACTCTTGGGTCTTCTTTCTTGCCAGCAAAGATGAAGTGTTTTCACACTTTCGGAGCTTGGCTTTGAGACTTTTCACTGAACTCCCTGGTGCATTAAAATTCATTCGAAGCGATAATGGCACTGAGTTCAAAAATAGTCTCTTTGTTGACTTTTGCATGGAGCATGGCATAGAACATCAATTCTCTGCTCCGCGGGTTCCTCAACAGAACGGTGTCGTTGAGAGGAAGAACCGCACTTTGGTTGAGATGGCCACGACGATGCTTGATGAGCATAGGACTCCTAGAAAATTCAGGGCTGAGGCCATGAACACTGCTTGCTACATCTCAAACCGAATTTTCTTGCGCTCAATTTTAAACTTGACATCTTATGAGCTACGTTTTGGGAGACAGCCCAAGGTTACTCATCTTTGAGTTTTTGGCTGTCGCTGCTTCATCCTAAAACGTGGAAATTTGGATAAATTTGAGTCACGATCTTCTGACGGGATCTTTTTGGGTTACACTACTCATGGTCATTCATATCGTGTTTATAATTTGGAAACTAACACTGTCATCGAATCATGTGATGTGACTTTTGATGAATCAACCCCCTCTGTTAGTTCTGCTTTGAACAGGCAAATGAACACGACATGGAACAGACCTTATTCGAAGAAGAAGATCCCGGAGAATTCGAGGATGATCCCCTACTACCCTCGACATCGACCCCCGAAGCTGACCCTGCTTCAACTACTTCGGCACGAGGTCCCGAAGCAACTACCTCGACATCGGTCATCTTGGACCACTCCAACGCACAAGTTGAGGGGGAGACTGCATCCCGCCGCGAGGCTCCACATCATGTTCAAAGGATGCACCCTCCCGAGTAGATCATTGGTGAGCTTGATCAAAGGGTAACTCGTTCACATGCCCATTTCACTAATGCTGCTTTTGTTGCTTCTTTCGAGCCCTTAGATGTTAGTCATGCACTTTCTGATTCTAGTTGGATCAATGCCATGCATGAGGAACTTGAAAATTTTGAGAGAAACCAAGTCTGGACTTTAGTTGATCCTCCACCAAATGTTCATTTCATTGGTACAAAATGGATTTTCAAAAATAAACAAGGGGAGGATGGGACAATTGTTAGAAACAAGGCTAGACTTGTAGCTCAGGGCTTTTCTCAACTAGAAGGGATTGATTTTACTGAAACTTTTGCACCTGTTGCTCGCCTTGAGGCCATTAGGATTTTGCTTGCCTTTGCGACATCCCGGGGATTCAAACTCTATCAAATGGATGTCAAAAGTGCTTTTCTTAATGGCTTCATAGGTGAAGATGTTTATGTAAAACAACCCCTGGTTTTGAAAACCCCAAGTACCCACATAAAGTCCTTAAACTTCATAAGGCTCTTTATGGACTCAAGCAGGCCCCTCGGGCTTGGTATGATAGACTTAAGTCTTTTCTGCTTGAGCGAGGGTATTTTATGGGCTCTGTTGATAAAACACTGTTTACTCTCAAGCATGGCAAAGATTTCCTCCTAGTGCAGATATATGTGGATGATATCATCTTTGGTGGCTCTTCTCATGCTTTAGTTGCCGAGTTTGCAGATACCATGAGCAGGGAATTTGAAATGTCGATGATGGGTGAACTCACCTTTTTCCTTGGTTTGCAAATCAAGCAAAGCAAACAAGGTACATTCGTCCACCAGACGAAGTACACCAAGGACCTGCTCAAAAGGTTTGACATGTCCGATGCGAAGCCCCTCGCTACTCCAATGGCTACATCTGTAGCATTGGACCCTGACGAAGATGGAGAAGTCGTAGATCAGAAGGAGTTCCGAAGCATGATCGGCTCCCTCCTCTACTTGACTGCTACGAGGCCGGACATACACTTCGCAGTGTGTCTGTGCGCTCGTTTTCAGGCTTCACCACGAGCTTCGCACCGCCAAGCGGTAAAGCGCATCTTAAGGTATCTCAAACACACCCTTGAATTTGGCATATGGTATTCAGCGTCTTCATCTTTATGTCTTCGAGGTTATTCCGATGCGGATTTTGCTGGGTGTAGAATTGATAGGAAAAGTACCTCTGGTACTTGCCATTTTCTGGGTACTTCACTGGTTTGCTGGTCTTCCCGCAAACAGTCTAGTGTTGCACAATCAACGGCTGAGGCCGAATATGTTGCTGCAGCTAGCTGTTGCTCTCAGATTTTGTGGATGGTTTCCACTTTGCGGGATTTCGGGTTAGATTATAAGAGTGTTCCACTTTTCTGTGATAACACTAGTGCTATTTGTATTGCAAACAACCCGGTTCAGCATTCCAGAACCAAACACATTGATGTGCGGTATCATTTTCTCAGAGATCACAATGAGAAGGGTGATATTGAACTTCAATATGTTGATACCCAACACCAGCTTGCCGACATTTTTACAAAACCCCTCGATGCTTCTCGATTTGCTTACTTGCGTGGGGAACTTGGCATCTGTCACCCTTACGGCATTTTGTGAGGGGGAGCTGTTTTAGATGGATGTGCCTTTGTCTAATTGTGTTGAAATTGCATTTACATATTTTGCACTTATATGCCTGCTTATAATTCATGAAATCATGTCAGCTCAGCTCTTGTTAATTCATCTGGAACATTTATGTGCATGGTGTTTTATTTTCAAAATCAAAACGTGCTCACTGCTTAGTCTTGAGTCTAGCATGTTTAGGCAGGACTGCTTTAGCTATCTTTTATCTGCTTGATAGCAAGACACATTTCTTTGGATGCTAAAAATTGCAACTTGAAAAATTGTTCTCACTTTTCATGGATATTCATAAAGTACCAAACAATTGGTTCACTTGGTTAAAATCAAAAATTCCATGATTTGCATGCTTTAAGTTAAAAGATCCAGGTGGGTTTGTTTGTCGCACTACCCTATTCTAGACTGCTTACCATTGCACATTGGTCTGAACTGGAATAGCGTAGTGTATGCCAAAATCTATGCCTTAAGCTTCTTATGGCTTTCATGCCTAGGCTTGGCCAGATTGGAAAGTATAAGGTGGACAAACAAATAACCCCTGGCACTAAGAAAAGAACAACAAAATTCATCGATTATCAAGTTTGCTTTTCAAGCTCCATTTGAACTGGACTTGTCTGTCTAGAGTAGAAATTGACTTGCTTTGCGCAGTCCTTGCTCTTACTTGTCTAGTTTCCGTGACTAAGTGGTGATGCTTTTATTTAAAAAATGATCAACTCACATGCTTCATCATGCTTTTAGAGAAAATTAATATGAGCTGAGCCCATGATCATTGATGTTACTGTTGGCATATTTTTGCTTTATATGTCTTTGCAATTCTGCTCATTTCAAAGCTTTGCATCTTTTTCATGCTCCTTGATGCTTGCATTGCCAAAGGGGGAGAAATTCCGAAGAGACTTGCTCCAAAGGGGGAGAAAATTTGACATAAAGGCTCTTTGCTGCCAAAGGGGGGACAATTTAACTCAGGGGGAGTTCTTACTGCCGAAGGGGCTTTTTACTCTTGTGAGAAAGGGGGAGGAAAATTCTTTTGTCAAGTGACATGATTTGGCTCTTTTCTGAGTTTTTATGGTCACTTGTGTGCTGAAAATTTTTAAATTTTTTTGAACTTGGATTTGGTTGTCAATGCACTCATCAAGGGGGAGATTGAGAAACCAAGGGTTGGTTTCGGTGTTTTGTGATGAGTGATTGACAGGATTTTTACCCTCTGTTCGAAGGGTACCTCCGAACAAGTGTGTTCGGAGGTGGTCTCACCGAAGTGTGTTCGGTGTTTGCTTGCTGCAGCTGTGCAGCGGAGTGTGCCTGTCGGTGGGGTCCGACACTACGCAATGATTGGGTTTGTGCCGAAGGGGCTTCGGTACTTTGGGCGGTACACCGGAGTGTGTACCGGAGGTTGCTAACCCGGAGAGGTCTCCGGAGTACTGGATACACTTGTCTGTTTGTCTGTGGTGCGCAGGGACTTCGGAGGCGACGGACAAGGTTCGCAGCAGGTGAACCTGGGTAAAGCGGGAGGTTTGATGCCAGGGGAGCGGGGAGCTCCGTCACGGTGGCTACGAAGGTGGTCCGGGTCGGTCCTCGGGTCGAGGCGTGCCAGGTGAAGGCAGAGAGTGCGGAGTGTGGCTCCGGCTGAAGGTACTCCGAGACAAAGTCCTCAGAGTTGAGGCACTTCGAAGGTACTCCGGATGGAGTGACTTCGGAGTTGGTTGGATCAAGTCCTCTGCAGAGGCAAAGGTTCGAAGTGTGCTCCGGAGGGAGACACTCGAAGGTACCCGACGAAGGTCTCAGAAGTCGAGGCGCATCGAAGGCATGGTCCGGGTGAGGCTCGTCGAGGAGTGTGCTCAGGGAGAGACACTGTGACGAAGTGCTCATGGAATGCTTCATGCGGAGGCCTTGGATGAAGGAGGGACTTCGAAGGGTGGTACTCCGAAGGTGGGGCTTCGGAGGGTGGAAGGCTTCGGAGCGAGGCTAGCTTCGGAGTAAGGTTGACTTGTGGTGCTTCGGCCTGCATGGCTTCGGTACAACGGACTGACGGAGTTCGAGCTGGGAGTAGCTGCGAAGCCGTGGTGGTCCACTTCGGAGGTGTTGGTGCGAAGGCCCAAGGGCTTTGACGGCTTCGGCTCAAAACCGTCACTGTATCGGAGGCTGACTTCGGTGAAGCGAAGGCCAACAGGCTCAAGGCTTCTCGCCGAAGCTACCGCACCCTCGCATGCGAAGGGAGGATTCCAGAAGGTCAAAGACTGCAAAGGCTGACACTGTCTGTTCTGTAAAAGGCTGACACTGTCCCCTCTGCAAAGCTGATAGAGAAGCCTCCAGAATAAAGGTGGACTACCTTTTGTACCCCTTAGTTCTGTAGAGTCAAATCCTTTGTAAACCCTAGGGGTAAAGTAGTCATTTCCTTTGGGTGAACTGTGGGCTATAAATATGGGGGCTCGGTAGGTAACATTTAACACTTTGAGCATTTACTGTTGAGCTCCTGTAGCCACATACCTCGTTGTAATTCATCCAGAGTTCAATCTATTTTGTGTTCCGTGTTCAAGCGGCGAAGCCCGGCTTCCTGTGCTTTTTGCTTGAGCTCGCGTTACATACCTCGCCTATTGTAGTGCACCGAAGCCTGTTGAGGCGAAGGTAGTTTTTGTGCGAAGTGTGTTTTGTCAGTGTGCATTCGCTCTGTGTAACAGGAGGCGAGACCTCGCTGCTTACTAGCGTAGCCCTGACCGAGGACCGTTTTGCTTCTTGTGTCGAAGCCCTTAGTGTAGTCTGCTTGTGTTTGTGTAGACCTTCATGTATGAAGCCCAGCACCAGTTGCTGCTGCCAAGTACTAGGTCGAAGTCCTCAGAGTGGTGTCCACTCTTGCGAAGGGTGAAGTGCAAAGCCTGCTCGAAGCACCCTGTGTGCGGAGCTTGCACTGACTTAAGCAGAGTAGATTTTCGAGGGTTGTAAGTGGAGCGAAGTCTTCTTGGCTTCGAACTTTTGCACCTCCGAAACCTGTGTTCGAAGGTGTCGAAGTACCTCCGAACCAGACCTTCGAAGGTAGTGTTCGAAGCCTGTTCCGCAGAAGACAGAACTGAAACCGAAGGCTAGTTTTTAGCCCGAAATTTTAAAAGCTCCCATTCACCCCCCCTCTGGTCGCCGTTTCCGGTCCAACAATATGTACTATGGAAGGTCAATTGTGCAAGTATTCAGACACAATGACCTAGAGAGGAAGCGAAAAGTCTTGCGCCTTCCTGAACTGACGACATACATGGCGTGGGGATTATGGCTCGATCATGGCATTCAAAACGAAGCATCGACGTGTCCTCCACCACGCCGTGTCTCGCTAGCGGAGCGTAGAGAGACCGAAGGCGCCCGTCGCAGGATGTCATGTAGTGTGTACGGTGTCCATCGAAATTCCCCTTCCCAATGGTGGTCCATCTGCATGGTGTAGTCAGGGTAGGATGGGTGGGTCTGCAAGTGTGTACATGTCGGCTGTAAAAGAACATATGTTAGTACATAACTAATATAAGTACATTCTAAAGTACAACATACACTAATCGGTCGTCGACACCAAAGGGAGTCCATTGTACGATGATCGATGTCATCATTGTTTGCATACTGTAGGTGTGGTGCCATGTCAAATTGGGGTTGGCCAAAACATACCCTCTCATATGACCAAAGTTGTATCAACAACGGACACCCTACAACCAATGTGTCGGCCGTCTATCGTTGACATGCATCATAGAGAGCATGATATGTGGCGCAAAGCATAGCTGATCCCCATGAGTATTATGGCACGTCATGATTAGTCGAATCGACAATGGCTCGAGCAAACTCCACTAGGTGTCTGTCTAAAGTGTCTGCATGGGTGTTGGTGAACATCACTCAACCAAAGAGCCATAGAATGTAAGCCTCGAGATGACGACTAACTGAGTAGACATCAACAATGGAGGTACTCCGCCTATCGAAGAGGAAACATTAGCAATGAAGCACTATAAATAAAGTAGTTCTTAATTTTTGTAACATATTAAAATGATGTACCTGATATTGACGCAACCAACTCCGCATTGAGCCATGTGCCGACGTTAGGTCCTACAAGTCATCTCCATCTGGCAAGATTGGATGGATGCCTACGAACCATGCAAGCATGTATTCTCGCCATGTCGTATCTCGAATGTACCAAACTTCATCTTGAGTGCCTTCTGTTTAGCCCTCCATGCCTTAGAGCAGTTGATTGTATACTGAAATCTTCTCTCTATGACAAGTATTAAGGCCCGAGGCTCATAACTGAGATTCTCAATGATCTTAGAGTATATCACCCCCGCAATGTAACTTGCATTTAGATTCTTGTGCCTAGTTACAGTTGTATCAACCACGCATGTATGTTGGACCACAATTGAGCACACTCAATGAATTCCCCACTTTGGTTTATATGCATGAACTCTGCATGGACAATCATGATTCTCATGCACAACGTCATAGGTCATGCAGTTTGACTTCTTAACTCGGAATGATCATCGAAGTGACAATGATCATGTTTTGACGACATCTTGCACTACATCCTTAGTAGGATACACAACATCAGTGTGCACCTCATTCTATGCAAACTCCCAACGAGTCTGACGCACATCACTGATAACAAGAACATCATAATCTTCTGCTTGCTACTCGTTGGGAATCAAAATGTATGTCTCTTCATTGTCATTGTTGCCATCTACTGCTTCTTCTTTTTCATCGGAGTTCTTGTCTCCACCCTGCTCCACAACTTCGTTGAATTTTTGGTCCTCTCTCAAGCAACTCAACTATGTCCTCTATTTCCTCTCCTTCATCAGCTTGCCCTCCAGCAGCCTGTTGCACAATACAAGTTGGAGGTACTACATCCGTCCTGGGGATATCCTCATGGAGTTGGCTACTCTCGCTGACATCTAATTGTATGTCTGACTCAGCAACTTAATCTACTGTTGGGTCTAGAGTTGGAAGGACACGAGGAGTGAAGTACACTAGCAAAATCCATTCTCAACCTTTCTCTAACACCCTTCTAACATACCTCGCCACATGTTTAATATTTTATTTATGAGTTACTTATCTGAGTTTCAATGTTTATATCTTCTTGCAATCATGCAGGACTATCTAGACCTAATGCTTGTACAACTAGACTGCGTGATCGAGAAGCTGGACGTAATGATGGACAAACTTGACATAGTGATCGACAAGATGTGTTCTAAATGACATGGACAACGACGTGATAGTTAGTTAGTGGTGGTGGATGTTGTCATCTTTTGTTTAGTTAGGTGTGGTTGTTGTTGTTCATGATCGATCGTATCTTTTGGTTACTTAATGATGGATGTTGTTATCGATAGATCGCTGGTACCTTTTGTTAGGTTGGTGGTTGAACTAATGACTGATGGCTGCATCATATATGTAAGAATTACTAATGGCACATCTAATTGACTGCATGTGGTATCTTTACTTAATTTGACTGATCAGACTGTATGCTTCTGTCATTCTATCATCTTTAGTTAATCTGAGAAAAATTCCAACTTTTCTGGTGCAAATGCAAATTTGCAAAAATTTCGTTATCATGTTGTATATGCTGGTTTCATCAGTTAATTTGCCCACAAGGCAACACTATCTTCAAAATACACTAAATACCAACTTTAATTTTTTTTATAATCAAAGTACAACTTATCTCCTTCCACATAAAATGTTTGTAATTTTGTATAACCATTTAATTTGCTATTTTGAACACATTAGTCGTGTTCCTACGATTTATATCGAAATATGTCAAATTTTTTGTCCCCATACACTAAATTCGAAGTTTTTCTGAAAAAATATGTTGTGAAACTCGATCGGTAATGCGGAGGTTAAGGGTTCTTAAATTCTAAGAAAATCAAATAAAGTCTAAAAAATACGAGATTTTTCATGGTGCTATTATATTATACTTTCATTCTACGATGAAAATATGAAAATGTTTCAACGAAGTTGTGACATAGGATGTTAAGAAACTCGACCTTCTCATGACAAGAATTGAATTACAGTTTTCAAAAGGAATAGGTTCGGGTCGAAAGCAAATTTATGATCAAACAGTCATTTCAACTTTAATTTTTTTATAATCAAAGTACAACTTATCTCCTTCCACATAAAATGTTTGTAATTTTGTATAACCATTTAATTTGCTATTTTGAACACATTAGTCGTGTTCCTACGATTTATATCGAAATATGTCAAATTTTTTGTCCCCATACACTAAATTCGAAGTTTTTCTGAAAAACTATGTTGTGAAATTAACTCGATCGGTAATGCGGAGGTTAAGGGTTCTTAAATTCTAAGAAAATCAAATAAAGTCTACAAAATACGAGATTTTTCATGGTGCTATTATATTATACTTACATTCTACGATGAAAATTTGAAAATGTTTCAACGAAGTTGTGACATAGGATGTTAAGAAACTCGACCTTCTCATGACAGGAATTGAATTACAGTTTCAAAAGGAATAGGTTCGGGTCGAAAGCAAATTTATGATCAAACAGTCATTTCAACTTTAATTTTTTTATAATCAAAGTACAACTTATCTCCTTCCACATAAAATGTTTGTAATTTTGTATAACCATTTAATTTGCTATTTTGAACACATTAGTCGTGTTCCTACGATTTATATCAAAATATGTCAAATTTTTTGTCCCCATACACTAAATTCAAAGTTTTTTTGAAAAACTATGTTGTGAAATTAACTCGATCGGTAATGCGGAGGTTAAGGGTTCTTAAATTCTAAGAAAATCAAATAAAGTCTACAAAATACGAGATTTTTCATGGTGCTATTATATTATACTTACATTCTACGATGAAAATTTGAAAATGTTTCAACGAAGTTGTGACATAGGATGTTAAGAAACTCGACCTTCTCATGACAGGAATTGAATTACAGTTTTCAAAAGGAATATGTTCGGGTCGAAAGCAAATTTATGATCAAACAGTCATTTCAACTTTAATTTTTTATAATCAAAGTACAACTTATCTACTTCCACATAAAATGTTTGTAATTTTGTATAACCATTTAATTTGCTATTTTGAACACATTAGTCGTGTTCCTACGATTTATATCTAAATATGTCAAATTTGAACTACAAATACCTCAAACTATGTGCCAAAATTATAGAATAATCATATTCATGTTTTTCTGCCCGTTTTTTTGAAAAAAAACTATGTTCTATAACTTTATAGAGTCTTAAAAAAGGAACAAAATTTGAGTAATGTTTGTTAAGATGAAATACTTGATTTTAAATTTGTATTGAACGATAGAAACATATTTAAAAAACAAACTAAAAATATGGTGACCTCCAGGGATCGAACCTGGGTTGCCATCTTACCAACCAGCGCCTACATCCATCAGTGCTACTGTTAATTCTTGATAATTTTGCACATGCAATTGTATTTTGTGCTAGTAACGAATACAGTACCGAAATTTTTTGGCGCCAGGTTGCGCGCCAAACATTTTTACCTCCTGTACATTGCAATCCTTGCCTTATTCAACACCCGGAAACCTCGCAACCGCACGGCAACCGCACCTGCTATACATCCAATTCTCCTTTTACCTCTCCTGCTATACATCCAATTCCCCCTTTACCGCTCGGGCGCCGGCAACCGCATAGCCGCACCTGCTCGTCGGCATCCGCAAGTTCTCATCAAGTTCTCGTCGTCACAATCTCCGCTCCAGGTATTGCCATGCCTTCGTCCCAATCTCCGGTCTGCTTATCGATTTACTGCTTATCGTCGCGCGCCATGAGTTCAGATATGACATTGAATTAGGGTTCCAAGAAATTTAATACCTTCGACATGTAATCTTTCATGAAATCATATGTGTTGTACTGTTGAGAGTTTGTAGAAGATGAGTATCTCTTGCTGGTACTCTGTTCTGAAATATTTGGAGGAATCAGACTGGTATTCTGTTCTGTTTCAAAATCCTGCTGGAGCTATCTGCTGATTGATGATTTGTGTTCCAATTTGAAGTTGCTGAATCCAGATTTTGATCAGGGTTCTGATTCTAGTGTTGTATGTCCTGAATCTGTTTAGATTACTAATAGGCTTTCAAGGTTAGCTTGATTCTAATTTGATTTTGAGTAAAAGTGTACTAGTTCAAGGTTGTCTCTCTTGTTTGGGTCACTACTGTGTGAATGTGCTGTTAGGTCTGATCTAAAAGGTTGAACTACAGCTGTTTTGGGTTTTGCCATCTTGAGAATATCATTCTGCGCACTGTGTTGAATTGAAATTTGAATCTGTGATTTTAGAGGTGCGTTGGGTGAATTGATCATGAAATTTTAATCTGTGTTTTTAGAGGTAGTTGAATGCTGATAGCAGTCACAATACTTGATGACTTAAATCTTTGTAACTTCTGATCAGATCATGGTAAGACCACTTCGACGGTTAAGGAACTTGAACCTCCAACAAGAAGAGGAGGCAGAACCTATTGAGAATG
Source organism: Zizania palustris (assembly GCA_019279435.1). Classification (NCBI taxonomy): domain Eukaryota; kingdom Viridiplantae; phylum Streptophyta; class Magnoliopsida; order Poales; family Poaceae; genus Zizania; species Zizania palustris. Next base: position 22,991,994 of record JAAALK010000288.1, read on the forward strand.
GGCAGGATAACTTAGCGGAGTGTGAGAATGAGCAGGATAACTTAGCGGACTATGAGAATGGCCACTCCAACTTACCAGAGCATGGCAACGATGAAACATTGCAAAGTCCTCCTGATGTTGATGGCTTATTAGCGCGGCTCCCAAGCCAACATCCGCGAACCCCAATAAATATAATATGTGAGTTTCATGTTTTTATTGCATATCCAAATTCAATGTCAACATAATCTATTTCCTATATGTAGGGCCAAATGGAGATGTCAGACAAGTTGTAGGGGAGTTCAGAGTTTCAAATTTAGTGGATTTACAAGGAGGAAAGGTTATGGTAGGAACTGATGAAAATGGTGTCCCAAATGAAAGGTCAGCCTCTATTCTTGGACAATACCTTGGACAGATAGCAGAAAAACCATCATTAGCGCCTTTACACATTGAAAGATGGGACAATGCTATGTTCAATACTCACAAGCAACAGATAATCAAAGATGTGGAGGTAAAATTAATGTTCCTAGCTAGTTCAATCAAAAGTACCTCAATTTCCATCCATCTAGTAACAGCTACCTCTACTTTTTATAGGAAAACTTTCAGTTCCCCCACCAAACGCTAAATCTTACAAGGGACTGGGTGCTAAGGACTGTTAACAATAGGTGGCGATCCTACAAATCAAAGTTGAAGAAACAATATTACAACCGTGAAGAGAGATCTCTAGATGAAATCATAAATGGGAAACCAAGCAAAGTGAATGAACTTCAATGGAAAGCCCTTATTGGATTTTGGTGCCGAGAACCACATAAGGTACCACCCTTTTATTCATCATTTATATGCATGATGAAAGTAACGAGTGTAACATCACTTCATCACTCTTTTATTTGCAGAAAGTATGTGCGATAAACTCTAGGATCGCCAAAGAACAGAAAAATACACACACATCTGGGAGAAAAAGCCATGCTAGGCTTAAAAAAGAGATGGTGGGATATATTCATCCCAAGTTACTTCTTGTATTCACATTCATCTAATTCAGATCTGTAATGAGCCCCACTTTTGTATGTTGTGCAGGAAGTTAACCATAAAAGGAAGATTAATAGGCTTGAATTATGGGAGGCTGCTCACAAGAAAAAGAATGGCAGATTCACTACTCACAAAGTGGATGCACTAATGGTACATTTTATGATCCTAAGCATTTATGTTCGATCTGAATTTCTGTTTACCATTTTTTGACCTCACACTGTTTTTATTTCTATAGAACGCATCCTATGAGGAATTAGAAAAAAGGCAACAAATGAACAATGGTAATCTTTCAGCGCAAGATTTTAATGAGGTCTTCAATGGGATAGTTGCTAAGGAGTTAAAAGCACGAGGGTACTATGATGATAAGTACTGGAGTGAAGTTCGAGTGTCCCAAGATCTAACTTTTGTCACTCAAACTGCGGAAGAAAGAAGGTACCAAGATAAACTAAATGAAATGGAGAATAAGATGAAACGCATGGGTGGTTTCATGAAGCACTGGCTTGGTTTCATGATAAAAAAGTTTCCTGAAGAGGATTTCATAAAAGAAATGGTAGCCAATCTACATGATGATGAAGTAAGCATTTGTTTCTTTTTCAGAATGGCAACTACATATTTTTTCTCATTGATAGCAGTGATTACAAGTAAGCCCTCCTTCTCTTACTTGTTTTTTTTCAAGGATGAACCTGTAGAACCAGAAATTCATAGTGATGACAACGCTGCACACACAATTGGTAATGTGCACTCTCCGACAAATGAAGTGCAGGTAATACATCACCTACTTTCTGTCATGTGTACTCATCTACATCATTACTATTAAAGTTTATACTAATGGATTATGTAATATGGTTTATTATACTTTGCAGCACGATACATCCACCGAAGACCGTATGCCTCTACCTACTGACCATGTGGTTGCAACGGTATGCAGTACATCATGCAAACTAAATCTCACAGTAATTATGTAATTTAATTCCCAACATTTGAACATGCTTATAAGTACTGTGTTATGTTCCTTGTTTGGCTCTTGTTTACTACAGGAGGAACAAATTCATAGTTCTGTTCATGAAGGTAACTATGTTAATGCAGCCACAAATATTTCCCAAGATCCCATATTGACAAACATGGTATGTCTACACTAACATTGCAATGTTAATCTATATTGGCTGAACTTATTTTACTGATGATGTATTTTGACTAATATAAGTTATGTTTATTCTAGAGGACTCGAAGAGTTAAAGCCCCTAGTTTGAGCCAATATGATTCGGTATGCTTCTATTCTGCTTGTTTCTTTTGTAATTAAATTATTTAAATTACAAATCTTACCTTATTGTTTTGCAAAATGGTAGAGCCGTTCTCCAATCTATCTTATTTCCCTAAGAAACAAAGGAAGAATTGTGGCCAAAGCGCGGTTGGTGACAACTGATTGGAAACGAGAGATTGGAGGAACCATGCTTGGAAAGGAATACGTTGGGGTTTATGTTGAAGGTCTTGAAAATGTTGATGTTAGAAATAAAGGAGATGAGCTTATACCTAGACCTATTTTTGAGATTCGTAAACTAGTAGATGCTATTGGCTATACTATACCTTGGCCCCGTTCACATGTAAGCTTTTTTAAAGAATAAACCTTCAATTCCGTAATATCTTCAACTTGTGGTATTCATCTAACCTCATGCCCCATTGCAGGTGAAGAAAATTACAATGGAGACCAGCAAGAATCCACAATGAAGCATAGTTTATATTTGTTAGTGAAATAAATTTAGAAATATTTGTGTGATAGTCACTATTTTTATGTTTCTTTAGCAAGGCAATAGTCTTGTTCACAATAACTTAATTACTGCACTAGTTGGTTCAAAGTACTCATCATATCATTTATTTGCAAATTATTATCCAAATAGAAAATCTGCTTTGCTCGCTTTTTTGGTTTCATATTATGGCCATTGACCTACATACAGTGTACCATGCACTTGGCACAGTTCATGGAAAGGTGTGGACAAGAGGACTAATGTTTCAATGGTTAGTTTTTTCTTTACCATTCTTGTCTTCCTGCCATTTAATTTCATGTTGATCACCAATTTACTTATATTATGTTATTAGCTTCCTTTCTCTGTTGTGCTTGAATAATTGAAATTTGTCCATATAACTTCATCAGATTATGTTTATTTATCACCCCTTATTTGTTAGGCCTCACTATAATTTTTTGATAAACTCATTCTCTGAAACACTCATATGTATAAGTTTCTTTGCTGCATTTCATCCTATCCTGAATTGGCTCCAGTTCAATTTATGGTTATTTGCTAGGTAAGACAATTGATGTTGCTGCTATTAGTACACTTGCAAATTCAATGTTTCTTTTCCCCTAAAATATGTTGATATATGAAAGATACTTCATTTCGACTTCCACTTTGCATCTCCCTACATATGATTTATGGCATGGGTTATATACTAACACATATTAATAATTTTTCAGGTCATAGATTATTTTGTGCCAATTATTTCTAGGGTACAATCTGTGATGTCCTGGAGTGCAGCTAAAGGAGAAATTTGCTATGTACAAGAACCTGAAGCCATGTGGTTTACAGGGAAAAGATTCACACTGAAATGATGAGCCAACACTCCTGGTGACCATGATGCTGAAGTTTTGTTGAACAAGAGTTAAACATATGTTCAGTTTGGACAGGCTTTTGCATGAATAATGCCATCCCGTGCAAATACATGTACCAAATTTGTATTTGCCATGATGTGCATTGCTTTCTTACAATATTTATGCATATGTATTACAAAGATTCATGTTTATGATACAGAGTTGTCAAATGAAATGAAATTGTTAGCAACTTTTCCTTATTGGCTTGCATTGATACTGATCAAGGGAATGCAATAATGATTGACTTCAATATGTAGTCTGTGTATTCTGATTGGTCCATATTTTTGGTGAAGCAAATAATTGTTGGTCAATTATTTCCAATAGATCATTTATTTATAAAACATTATCTGATAATAAAATATAAATATATATTACAATTATGTATGCAAATAAAAAATCATTATATATTAGTACACATGAAAATATATGTATCTATAAACCGTCTCTATAATTCTTAATACACAATGTGATGTAACTTGTAAACATGTCTATATCCGTAGATGCGTAATTATAATGTATCTATGATATTGTTTCTACATTTGTTAACACGCATTGTGGTGTTAATACAAAACGTGTCACCTGCCATATCATCTGCCATGTCACGTGCCATGTCAATCGCCACGTCATCTTCCACGTAATTTGCCACATCATCCGCCACGTCATCTTCCACGTCATGTGCCACATCACGTGCCACATCATCTGCCACGTCACGTTCCGCCCTCTACAAATTCGTCTCTATACTTATTACTGCGCAATAAGGCGTCCTTACAAAACGCATCTATATTATTAGACATAATTTGTATATGTATCTATAAATTGTATCTACATTTATTAACGTGAATGAAATGTCACAATGCTACGTAACTACATCACTACAGACATTTTATACATGTGTCTACTAAATTGTATCTAACTTTATAGATATGCAAATAACGTGTTTATAGACTGTCTCTTTCTTTCATAGCAACGCATAAATAATTCATCTCTACAAGGTCTGACGCGGTACGTACGAAGACGCTTCTAACACGCTTTATGAAAGCGTGTCTATATTGACATAGAGATGAAATAAAGCGTGTCTAGACCCTAATTCTGGCGTAGCTACAGGGGGTGTTTTCTAGTAGTGGTAATAGGAGTCATATCCCAAAAATATCCTTTAGGCACATGGCTGCATCGGGCATACATATGTAAATCCCACTGCTCCATATCTAACCAAAAAATATGATACATTCACTTCTTAATATTGTTAATGTCACGCTCCTCCACTCGACTTAAATTATTCTCGGTATATTAAAAAATATTAAGATCAGCACCGTCATGACTAATAACTACTTGACCATCTCTGTAGTAAATCCTAAATGATATTCTATCCATAATACCTAAAAATATTAAGTTCACACCACAATTAAATTCTATCCTAAAGTGAGCACCAAACAATATGACTAAAACAAATAAATATTCAACATTGACTCCACATCATCAAGCTTTTAATAGTACAGTAATCATGTTGAAATTATTGCTACAATAAATATATAATAAACTAAAAAAATATGTGCAAATACCTAGAATAACACAAGACACCAGGTCTTGCATCAACTAGATTACCAAGCAAACACAACAAAGCTATGAACAATAAATGACTATTTATTTAACATGTACATTACACCATAATTATCTCTAAAACATGTATAAAGTAGCCCTAAATTATCTCTAAAATACCCCTAAATTATCTCTAAATACCATAAATTATCTATAAAATACCCCCAAATTATCTCTAAATCATGTGTAAATTAAATGTATAGTACTCATTAGGGTGGTCTAAAATAATACTACATTACTCTTAAATTACCCTTAAAGTACAACTTAATTACTACTAAACTACGCCTAAACTACTATTAAACTACTCCTAAACTACTTCTAAACTACTACTAAACTACTCCTAAACTACTACTAAAATATTTAAAACTGAATATAAAAAGTGGGACAAAAAATTACCTTAGGGGTGAATGGTGAGTCAGCCCAAGCGTGGGAGATGGGGAGGGTGTTCGGGCCCCTTTTTATAGGTTTGGGTTTGACGCTTGATCGGACGAACCAGGCTGATGTGGCTTGGTTTGGCCTAAGTAGCCATTGTGCGGCTATTGGGCACTAATTGGACTAGCCGTTGGGCTTGATTCGGTAGTCGATCGGTCGAACCAGGCTGACGTGGTCTAGTTAGGCCTATAGTCCGTCGATGGGAGCCCAATTTTGCAATTTTTGAAATTCGTCTACCAGATTTGATTTTTTTTTTTGAAAAATATTATTAAAAAATTCTACATCGGCGGCCTAGAATTGGAAATATGATTTTTCATCGGAAAGAGATCATTTGCCACTAAAATTTTGATAACCCTAATCATTTGTTGTATCATTTATTTTAGCTTTTTAAAATGATTATATCCATAACAAAGGACAACATGACCCTCCTCATCTACCCTACTATATAATTGGTGAGTTGTTACTCACCTATCATCTATCATTAAATAAATCATAGTTGTTCATCAACTAATCCAGATCGTTAGCCGTTGGATCCGTACTACTGCGAGCCATGCCTGTTTTATTATATGGATATGTAATGTTCTCTCTATCGTTGGGCCCCGCCTATTGTATTATACAGAAGCTGATCTATTTTATATAACAATTATTAATATATAAAATCATCAATATATGGAAGCTAATCTATTTTATATGGAAATTATTAATATATGAAAATCATCAATATAAGGAAGCTGATATGTTTTATATTGAAATTATTAATAAATGGAAATCATAAATATATGGAAGCTCATCTATTTATATGGAAATCGTTAATATATGGAATGTCGATCATATATATGGAAATTTATGAAAATCTGATAAGTTTTATATAGAAATAGTAAATAAATGGAAAATATATTTATGACACGATATTATTTTTGGAAGCATCAGAATCTCCATCCATACCCGCCCTCTTTCCTTCTCCAACACCTACCTATAAAATCCAGAGTCCATGGACGAATCCCGCCATCAATTCCAACACTAGCCTCGGGAACCCAAGCCTGCGCTCATCCTCATCATGGGCAGATGCATCTATCCTCGCTGTTGGCTCCATCGGGTCCATCATCTCCTCCCTATCCTTGACCGCTGCTATGATAAGATCCTTGACCACTGGATCGCCATCACTTCCTTCATCCTGAACCGTCCCCGTAGCTCCCGCTCATCATCGTCCACCCCTACTCATCACCGATCTTCGTCCTTGGTACGGTAAGGATTCCCTTCACGTGCTAATTATATTTTTTTTCCCTTATTTTCTGATCTAGACCATCACCGACACGCGTAGCCATCTGGTTTGGGTCCAATTGATGCATACCCCTTCGGTCTGTAGCCCACACGTGAGTCACTCGGTTCACCGTGAACCTGAGCCTTTTTCAGTAGAAAAATAAACTAGGAAATCCTAGGAAATTCCAAAGAATCCCCCTTAACTCCAAACCTTCATATTTTTTGCTCACTTGTGATATTTAAAAACTTTTTAGATGTCGATCATGGCGCACAACTATTGTAGTGAGTTCAACGGGTTCGTCGAAGAGCTTTGTCACCTAACAAAGTTCATTGGTTTCACGCAAGAGACAGAATTTCAAGACAAGTTCTCAGAAGAAGGAGATGACACCTACGAAGCGTTGCTAATATAATTGTTTTTTGATTTTTAACATTGCGTAGCATGGGTACGATACTAGTCCCTTTAAACTAGACTAGCTCAATACCCATATGTTGAAAGGATTTACAGATATTATTAGTTCTAAAAAAAGTATATGTATTTCTTAGGGGTGGGCAATCGGTTTTATTGATTTTGTCGGTTTTTAAAAAATTCAGTTTTTAGATATCAGTAACCGAATAGTGTGATAAATTTAGTAAGATCAAACCAAAAATTTTGGGAAAAAATGGTTTGATTTTTGCGGTTTTTGGTTTTTACCGACTAACTTTCTCTATGACGGAGTGAACCAATGGATCAACATCGCAGCCTCAGCGTGCGACTGTTGTGAGTTTCGCTTTCCTCGGCACATCGCCGCCAACACCACCCATGCATCGGGCTCCACGAAGATAGATCTATCCACCATGAGTTGGGCACCAATGTGCCATGACAGGTAGTCGAGCAGGCGGCGATGGCCAGTCAACCACATCGGAGAGATAGGGGCAGGCGTTGACATGGGCGGACGTTGGGCGACATCGTGGCAGTAGTGGCACGATGTCAAACGGGATGGCACGGGCTGGCGAGGAGTCCCTCGATGCTCCACGATAGAAGCAGCATATCTCAACAATTGGCGGTGCCAACATATGAGGTGGAAGTGTGGAATGGTGGGTAGGGACGTAGGGTTTTCGATTTTTTATTTGTGTAGAACTTTAGCTACTGGTTTGGGCTAGTTGTACGTGGGCTATTAGGGTTTGTTTGGTTGAGTTGTGGTTGTGGGAAAAAGCTGTCGTGGGTCGTGGGCTATGGAAAAGTTGCGGTGGGATGTCAGCCGTGAGAAAGCTAAAAGTCGTTTGGCTAAACACACCTATGGACAAACTGCTTTTGAGATGTGTAAAAAGTTTGTAATGTTCCTATCTGCTTCAAATATTGATTATATGTAAAATGATTGTAAAATACTATGTTCAATGATTCACATATGAAGAGCAATTTTAGAAAAAGGAAATTATTTTTTGGAACTTTGTTGATTTAATGAATATACATAAAACACTGATTATATGTACTGATTCCATTTGGCTCTTTCCTTGAAACTTGTGATACTTGTATTTTTGGAGTTGGGATAAATGGAACAAATATGAAATGCAATTACACATCACAATAGCATTTAATCTCAATTATAACCCTATCACACCATTAGCACCGGATTCACACTACTGCCACCCGGAGCCGACTGGACCTTCTTTCCTCCTCTTCGCCGCACGTCCGCCTAGTGGGGAATTCAAGTGTCGTCCATAGCTTCACTGCCCATGGCGACTAGGTCATGCGACGACACGACGATGGCCATCAGGCTAGGTAGTGGCATATGCTCGGGCGTGGTGTGTTCGAGCGTGTGGATCAGAGAGGAGACGACAAAAGTCACACCTCTCCTGCTGCTTTGCTACTCAGCGGTGGGCGTAGCCCCAATGACCGGTGAACGACAGTTATAGGGTAGGGGAGAGGTGTGTCGAGCGGTATCTTCCCTAGAACCATGAGCGGGATGAGCGGCGGTGGAGAGGCAAGTCATGAGATTGGGGAGGGACGCAAGCAGGAGAGCAGGAAGCCACTGAAAGCAGGTGTGGAGTAGTTGCGGAATTTTCACTTCACTGGAAGCCGCTTTCTCCAAAAGCTACTCACTTCGAGTCCCTTTGGTTTTCTTTTGGATTCAGAAAGCAAAAGCTACTACCAAGACCTAAACCAAAGGGACCCTTGGGCTGGTGTTGAGATCATGAGCTGGCTATTGTCATATGTGACGTGGAAGTGTGAGTAAAGTGCCAGAATATAGAGCGTGCATTCGGTAGTTCGATTTGCTCAGTTTTCGGACAATAAAAACAAAATCACAAACCAAACACTGAACTTTCTGTTGATAGCAAAAAAAATGGAATTAATGGTCGAAATTGTCAAAATATCAATTTTTGGTAATTTGGGCTAAAAATATGCCTTTCTTGGAACAGGCCGGTCCAACCGGCCATGTAACCCGGTCAGACCGGCCCAAGTCTAAAAATTAGAGATAGAGTTGGTTTCGGGTTGTTTTGATCTCTAATTAAATTTTAACAACTTTTGGCTGGATCCTACTCAGGTTAGGCTGATTCAAAGGGTATTGTTGACACGAAAAAGTGCCCCCGCACTTGGGTCAGTTCGACGATCCAAAAGTGTGCGGATACTTAGGGACAAGCCTAAGCGTGACGCAACACCGTCGTCGCGTTCCGACTACCCTTAGTCGTGATAAGGGGGGTAGATTCGCTAGGCAATCATATCACACAAAATAATCCAATTAGCCGAAAGAAATATATTAAACAGAATAAAATCAGCAAACCGGTCGGAGCCTGACTGCTTCAGAGTATGGTGCGAAGGGGTCGCCGAAGTATACCTTCGGCATCTGGTGCGAAGTATCCCGCCAAAGGGTGCCTTCGGTGTTCGAACTGATCCAGCCGAAGATGAACCCCGAACGGATCTAGACGCGATGATCACCTCTGAACACCGGGGTTCGGTGTGAGGTCTCCGATATGTTAAATTAAAGAATGATGACGTGATGGCCGCGCGCGGGCGTAACTTCGTCCAGAGCGGAGTACGATCATGGCGAAGCCTGTTGTGACGAAGTGCGCTGGCGAAGCTTGTCGTCGAAGCCTGTAGTCTCGCCGAAGGGTGTCCCTGACGACCTACGAAACCGATCTCTCAGTTCCGGACACCTCCGACGAAGTAGCTCTGAACGTGGTAACCTTCAACAAAGGGGGTTCGAAGTACCAATTCGGTCTGAGGACCGAATTATGCTAAGTGTTGCACTAGTAGTGAAGGTAGCAATCTGTTACATAGATTAGCGGATACTTCACAGGCGAAGTAACAAGGCGATAGAAATCTATTACATAGATTAACGGATACTTCACAAGCGAAGTAACAAGGGTTACCACTGTTCCGAAGTGGCCGGTGGAGGGCTTCCAGGCAAACCCATGAAGAGGTACAGAAAAGTAAAGGTAAATAATTGTGGTCAAGCTAGGGCTTTGTGTTTGATTTGTGTTAGGGGGCCCTCTAAGCTGGCCTCGCCTCTCTATTTATAGGGGCCAAACTTTAGATCTAATCTGCTATAATTCAGCTTGGATAGAGATAAAAAACTCAGCCGGAATTGCATCCAACTCTACCTCTATCGAAGTGGGCTTCGGCCAGGCCCGTCGAAGCCTGCTCCTTGGGCCGAAGCTTCGGTGGCATGGGTCTCCGAAGGCTTCCTGGCCGAAGGCCGTGGGCTGGCTAGAGGCTTTTGGAGCCCATAGCCCAATGGACCTTCGGCCCTGTAGGGCTTTGGCCTGACTCTGGACATGTGTATTTTTTGCCCAAATAACCAAAATTGATATTTTGACAATCTCAGACACTAATGCCATCTTTTGCTATCAACACATGCCCCCTAAAGACGATACCATCCATATCGGCTTTTCGACACCTTTTTTGTTGTTTGCCACACGCTTAGGAAATACCTTTTCAAATACCTACCATTCAAAGCTCTTTGAAACCGCTCTCCTTGTAGATATTCCAACACGTATGCGTTGCCAGGAGCAATTTTGGCTATCTTAAAAGGACCTTCCCAACTAGGTGACCATTTACCAAATTTGGGATTCTTCGTGCCTAAGGGTAAAATCGTCTTCCAAACCAAATCTCCTACTTGAAACAATTTTGGTTTAACCTTTTTATTGTAGGCTCTAGCTACTCTCTAGATTATCCTTCAAAAGAGTTTCATATTCATCAACCGATAAGCCATTCTGCTTTAACACTCTTAAGGAACCAACATCTACCTCTACAAGCAGAACGGCGTCTTGTCCATATACCAACTCATATGGACTTACCTTGGTAGCACCGTGCTTTGCAATTCTACAAGCCCATAACGCCTCGGAAAGCACTTCATGCCACCTTTTAGGAAACTCTTCAATTCTCTTCTTAATGAGCTTAATCACGGTTTTATTACTAGACTCGGCCTGACCATTGGCCTGAGCATAGTAAGGTGAAGAGTTTATCAACTTAATACCATAATATTCGGCGAAGTCCCTCACTTCTCCAGAAACAAATGAACTACCTTGATCCGTAGTAAGAGTTTGAGGAATGCCAAATCTATGTATGATGTGCCTCAAGATAAAATCACGTACCTCATTGTGAGTCATGTTCTTGAGAGGTACGGCCTCGGTCCACTTAGTGAAGTAATTCGTCGCCATCAACACAAACCGATGCCCCTTTGAGGAAGGAGGGTGAATCTGGCCGATGAAGTCTAAACCCCAACCTCGAAACGGCCATGGCTTGATATAGGATTGAGCCATGAGGCAGGAGCCAACTGAATATTGCCAAACTTTTGACATGCTTCACACCCTCTATAGTACTTGAAACAATCTTCAGTCATAGTCGGCCAATAAAAACCTGCTCTTTTCAGCATCCAACTCATTTTCAAGGCCAATTGATGAGTGCCGCAAAGTCCTTCATGGACTTCTCCCGTAGCCACCTGGGATTGTTCGTGGTCTAAACACTTCAATAGTACTCCATCGATGGTTCGGCAGTACAATGTGTCGTCTATCAACACGAATTTGAACGCTTGTCACCAAACCTTCCGATCAACCCTTTGGCTAGGGTATCTCAAATACTGGACGATTGGGATTCTCCAATCGCCCTTATGGGTTTCAGAGGGTCTCGCTGGCTCACCTTCTAAAAAATATCTAAATTACTGACTTCGGGTTGCCTCCCGAGCCATTCCTGCTCTTGCCGAAGTCTGGCTGGGCTGGCCGTTCGGAGTGTGCTAGGCCAAAGCCCCCCGGAGGGTTCGGACTCTGGGGAGTCTTCTCCATGTGGGAGGCTTCGGCCTATGGACTCCGGCGTGCTAGGTCTCTCAGTTGACAGCGTACTCTGGTCCAGGGACCTTGGCGCGCAGTGGCCTTCAGCGGTCAGAGGGGTTCGACCCGGAGGGTGCACCTGCCCACCGTTATTGGCTTCGGCAGTGAAGACCAAGCATCGGCATCTCCAATACAGAAATTTTCCTCTCCTGACTTGGTAACCAGATGCTTGCTGAGCAAAATCATTTGCGACTAAATTGGCTTCTCTTGACACGTGAGATATTTTGAAGTCATCAAAAGTAGCAACTATGTCTAGACATTTGTCCAAGTAATTATTCAGCAAGCCGTTAAAGCATTGAGCACTTTTAGCTACTTGTTGCACTACTAACAAAGAATCACCATATGCGTGGACATGCCTAGCACCTACAGATTCTAGTAATTCAAGACCTAGCAATAAGGCTTCATATTCGGCTTGGTTATTAGTGGAAGAAAATTCTAGACGGGCCGAAGTTTCAAAGTGCATTCCATTAGGTGATATGAGAACCACTCCAATACCTTGGCCACTCTTGCAAGCCGAACCATCAAAATAAAGTTTCCATGGCACTACCTCAACTAGATCAATATCGTCACTCTAGCTGACATCTATGTGGTGATCAACTAAAAAGTTGGCTACGATTTGGCCTTTCATCGCTCTCAGGGGTTCGTAGGCCAAATCATACTCAATCAACGCATAAGCCCATTTTCCGATTCTTACAGTTAGAATCGGCTTCTGTAACATGTGCTTTATAACATCAGTTTGGCAAATGACAACACATGTAGTGGGGAGAAGATAATGGCGTAATTTGGTGCACGCGTAGTAAAGTGATAAACACAATCGTTCCACAAATGCGTACCTTGTTTCGGCGTCCAGCAGGCGGCGACTCAAGAATGTGATGATGTACTCTTTTCCCTCTACCTCCTGGGTTAGCACGGCCCCAATCACGCTATCTTCAGCAGCGATGTATAGCCGAAACGGAATCCCAGCTTTGGGTGCTCTCACCACAGGAGGTGATGACAAGCACTCCTTGATCTTCTCAAAAGCACTTTGCTGGCTTTCCCCCCAAGTGAACTCGGCTTCGTTTTTTAGCCAGGGTATGGGGACAAAGGCATCAATCTTGTTGGACAAGTTGGATATAAAGCGACGCAAATAGTTCATCTTGCCTAGCAATTTTTGTACATCCCTTTTGCACGTTGGCGCTGCAATGTTTCTAATCTTCTTGGGCCTCTTAGGATTAATTTCTATGCCTCTCTCGTGAATCATGAAACCTAAGAAATTACCCACTGACACACCAAAAGCACACTTGAGTGGGCTCATTTTCAAACCATATTGTCGCATTCTATCAAAAGCAACCTTCAAATCGGCTAAATGGTTTCCCATAGCGTCCGATTTGACTATAACATCATCGATGTAAACTTATAACATAACCCCTAGAAAGTCATGAAAGATCAAGTTCATAGCGCGCTGATACGTGGTGCCAGCATTCTTCAAACCAAAAGTCATGACGACCAACTCGAATAAACCGACAAAACCAGGACATCGAAAGGCAGTCTTGTAGACGTCCTCTTCGGCCATAAAGATTTGATTATAACCAGCATTGCCATCAAGAAAACTTAGTACCTTGTGTCCTGAAGCATCATTGATTAGCATGTCGGCTATCGGCATTGGATACTCGTACTTCGGAGTTGCTCTGTTCAGATCCCTAAAATCAATACATACCCGTATCTTGCCGCTCCCTTTCTTTTCTACAGGCACAATGTTAGCAACCCATTCCGCGTATCTTCACGGCCTAATAAATTCAGCCTTGAGTAGTCGCTCCACTTCTTCTTTAACTCGGTCATAGACAGTCGAGTTAATGCGACGAGGAGGCTGCTTATAGGGCCTAAATCTAGACTTGATAGGAAGCCGATGCTCCACGAGCTCGCGGCTTGGTCCTGGCATCTCGCTATACTCCCATCTGAAACAATCGACATATGATCGAAGTAACTTTATTACTTCAGCCTTTTCATCGGGCTGCAAATGTTGGTTTAGAAAAGTCGGTCTGGGGACGCTACCATTACCTATGTCAACTTCCTCCAAAGGATTGGCCGATGCAAAACCTTGTCCTAATTTCTTTGCTTCGCTAAAGTCCCTGATGGCCTTGGCAATACCGTCTTTACTAGACCAATATTGCTCCACACGAGACTTTAGCCAATCTAGATTACTCTTGCTAGACATGACTATTAATACAAAAACAGCCGTGCTACTCTAGCCGGCTTTACAAACACTGGTACAAAACGTCCTCCGGATACGCTAACAAAATCGTAATCCGAAAGATCCCTACCCTACAGACACTCTACTTTGTTATGGACGGCGTCAATCAACACATCGGCCAATGCTACTTGGGCCGAAGTATCCGTGGGGATGACCTCCACCTCATCGTCATCCCACTGTATCAGGCACTGGTGTAGAGTAGAAGGAATGCAGCAATTCACGTGAATCTAGTTGTGCCCGAGTAGTACGCTGTAGTTACCTTGTATGTCGACGATGAAAATGTTGTTGGCAATGTCTTGTTGCCCACCATCAACTCCATGGAGAGTACGCCCTTGGCCTCGGAGCTCTCGCCGTTGAAGCCGTTGAGCATCAAGTTGGTCTTCTTCAGGTCATCCTCGTCCCTGCCAACTTTCTTCAACAACGAGTAAGGCATTAAGTTAACAGTGGCGCCACCGTCGATGAGCATTCGGGAAATCGGATTTCCATCGATGTGACCTCTAACGTAGAGAGGCTTCAGATCGCGAGCCAAGTCCTCGGGCTTCTCAAAGATGGCGTTGCGTGGGCTGAGGTTCAATTGAGCGACATCGGCCTCGTCCTGTGGCAGGGCGAACTCAGCGGGCAGCGTGACGATGTTGATGTCCATCACCTGGGGTGCATGCCCTTCAGAGACGGGTGAGTAATCGTCGTCAAGCATGTCGTCGTCATCGTCACTCAGACTAGGAGCCAGGTTGGTTATCTCAACCGGCTTCTCCCTTAGTACCTATCTTATAGCTGGCCGAGGGCGGATTTCCTCGAAGACAGTGTCACGCTTGTCCTCGGCTTCCTTCTCGCGCATCTCCTGTGCCCGTAGTCGTTGTAGGCGTCTCTTCTGTGATTTGGACATGCCTAGAGGTGCCCAAGATGGCTGCGGCTTGGTGCTGTGTGCCACTGCCCGGCTTCTGACAACTCTGGCCGAAGTGGTACTGCGCCCTTCGGCCTTGTGCACCCTGTGCTCGGAGAAGCCTTCGCTGCGAACCCCGACGGACGGATTGGCCTTGTTTGGCCGATAGAACCAGGCTTCAGTGCAGAGCTCGGCCGAAGCATGGGACTTACCTCCGTTAGACTTCGGTGATAAAGTCTTCGGGATTGGGACTTCCTGAGACCCCACTCTGATGGTGATGGCTTTAGACTCCCTTTCCTCGGCCTCCTCGCGCTTCTACGCTTTGACTTTGTTCTGCATGGTCAAATTCGGAGGCACCACGGATAGTCTGCGGACTATGCCCCCCTCCGATGCGTCTGTTTGTCCCTGCCATCCATAATACTCTGAAAGAAAACAAGGCATAATGTTAAGTTGCGGAGGGTACTCTGACCCGGACACATGCGGAGCCCACGGAGTTCCTGCCTAGTTGTACGGCGGAGGCATAGGTTGCTCTAGTGGCCTCGCCCACTGTGAGCCGAACCCGCTACCCGGGGGGTTCGGTAGAGTCGACAGTGTCTCAGACCATACCAACGAAGGGTCTTGCCACGCTAGAGGTATGTTCGGCCAGTGCGGGCCGAAGCCCCCCGTCGGAGAGTTCGTCCAAAACGGTGTAGGGTTCGGCCACTGGGGGCCAAAGTTGCTGTATAGGGGGTTCGGCCACTGAGGCTCGAAGCCACCCCACGGGGGGTTCGGCCACTGTGGCCCGGAGCCATTGTGCGGAGGGCTCGGCTGCTTCGATCCGAAGTCACCGAATGGGGCATCAGGCCACTATGGCCCGAAGCCGTTGTGCGGATGGCTCGGCTGCTTCGGTCCGAAGTTGCCCTCTGAGAGTCTTGGACCCTTCGGCTGTCCCAGCTTCTTAATGCGGGGACCTGCTTCCCTGGCCCTTCTTCGATGCTTGTCCAACAGCATGTTGTATGTTACCTTCGGCCTCTTGTGAGCCTTAGCCGAAGGGGTGTTAATGTTCTGTTTCCACACTCCTACCTCGGGGTTCTTTGGTATGAGCGTGCGAGTGCATGGCTCTCCAACAATTACATCCTTCCCCTTAGCCGACTCGGCCTGTTCTGGCTGAATCAACACCTTCTTCTCGCCGAGGTCGACGGCGTTGACGGGAAAAGGATCTTTATCCAGCTTCATCTTCGGATTATGGTCTATCTTCAATCATCCTTCTTCTATGGCCAATTGGATCCGCCGTCGAAAAACATTGCAGTCGTTAGTATTATGTGAATGTGAATCATGCCACTTATAGTACGGATGCTTCTTTAACTCGTCGGTAGTCGGAATGACTTGACCTTTAGGCAACCTGAGAAGCTGGCTTTTTAAGAGAAAATCAAATATTTTATCACACTTGGTTATATCAAAAGAGTACTTGACCTCACTAGGTCGATTCTTTGTGGGAGATGGCCATAACTCGGAGCAAGTGACAAGTTTGTTCTTAGCATTCGAAACCTATTCGGCCGCGTACATGTCGGCTGAATCCTCCTCTTCTGACTCTTCCTCGTTAGAGTGTTCCATGATGTGGATTTTAGCCCTAGGCTTGTTAAATGTCTTAATAAACTTTTTATCTTTGATTCAGCCTTCCTAGACCAGAGCCTGCTGTAAAACTTGGCTGACTTCTAAAAAGTTTTGGTTATCTAATCTTTCTTTAATCTCGGAACGCAACCCATTAAAAGCTAGTTCCACCAAGTCCCTTTCCGAAATATTAAGACTAAAACATCGGTTTCTAATATCCCTGAAACGCTTGATGTACTCAGAGGCGTTCTCATTAGATTTCTGCTTAACCGATGTCAAATGTGAAAGCCTAAGTTCTGTCTCACCCGTGTAGAAGTAATCATGGAATTTCCACTCTAAATCATCCCACGTTTGAATGGAGTTCGGCGGGAGCGCCGAAAACCAAGTGAAAGCGGTGCCGGATAGCGAGAGAGAAAACAACCTAACTTTTAGGGCATCTATCCCGCTAACTTCTCCACATTGTGCCAAAAATTGACTAACGTGCTCTAGTGTAGTTTTGCTACCCTCGCCATCGAACTTAGTGAATTCAGGGATTCTATAGCCGCAGGGGTAGGGTATTGTATCAAGATGGTCGGGGTAGGGCTTACGGTAAACCCTAACCCATCCCTTGGGAACGAAGCCGGCACACTCCCTAAATAGTGCGCGAACCCGCTCCTCTATGTCATCTTGGCATGTTGCCTGCGCGCCTCTCATGCGGGGCGCGACACGTGGTGGGATATTGGCGTGTCGGCCATGGGCCTCTTCCCTGTGTGCTATCTGCATGACGTGCTCGTGTCCGAGTGCCTACGCATGCGGTGCAGGCAGCGCGGGTATCGGTGCAGGTGGTGGTGCATGGTACGCAGTGCTAGTCTGACCGTAAGTGTAATGATTAGTCTCGGCCATAAGTGTTGAGGCTGGAGACATGGTTGTGCCAGTGCTGTCGTTAGTTCTGCCGTACACGTGGCTTGCCGGAGGTGCACTAGCAATAGGAACCAGGGGTACGGCCTCAGTAAAGTCGAACCTCCTAAGAGTTGCCTCTACTTGGGAGCTGACTGTCGAATCTAAACGGTCGGCTAGCGAAGCGCTAACGGCTTGATCTACTGATGCGGCTATTTTTTGCTCAATCTCTAAAGAAGATAAATGAGGCGATACAGGTGTTACCTGGACCTGAGCGAGGTCGGGGGTGATGACGTCACGT
Source organism: Zizania palustris (assembly GCA_019279435.1). NCBI lineage: Eukaryota > Viridiplantae > Streptophyta > Magnoliopsida > Poales > Poaceae > Zizania > Zizania palustris. The sequence continues at coordinate 23,010,106 of JAAALK010000288.1, forward strand.
TGATGAAGCCTGTGCGTGTCTTAACGTAGCCCCCAAGCATCATGTCTTGGAGTGCCTTTAACTTTGCCTCGATCTCTGCTCGGTCTTCTACGGGGATATCTTCAAGTGTAGGTGTCAAGATGTTGCGGTTGTCGATATCCGCGCCTCCTATTGTGTCCATCGGCGGTGTAGACGTAGTAGTCGATGTAGATGTACCGGTGGCCGATGTAGACGTACTTGTCATGTTGGCGTAGCTATCCCCAGCGGAGTCGCCAAAAAGTGTGTTGACACGACAAAAGTGCCCCCGCACTTGGGTCAGTTCGACGATCCAAAAGTGTGCGGATACTTAGGTACAAGCCTAAGCGTGACGCAGCACCGACGTCACGTTCCGACTACCCTTAGTCGTGATAAGGGGGTGGAGTCGCCAGGCAATCAGATCACACAAAATAATCCAATTAGCCAAAAGAAATATATTAAACAGAATAAAATCAGCAAACCGTTTAGAGCCTGTCTGCTTCGGAGTATGGTGCGAAGGGGTCGCCGAAGTATACCTTCGGCGTCTGGTGCGAAGTATCCCACCGAAGGGTGCCTTCGGCGTTTGGACTGATCCAGCCGAAGATGAACCCCGAACGGATCTAGACGCGACGATCACCTCTGAACACCGGGGTTCCGCGTGAGGTCTCCGATATGGCAAATTACAGAATGATGACGCGAGGGCCGCGCGTGGGCGTAACCTCATCTAGAGCGGAGTACGATCATGGCGAAGCCTGTTGTGACGAAGTGCGCTGGCGAAGCCTATCGTCGAAGCATGTAGTCTCGCCGAAGGGTGTCCTGACGACCTCCAAAACCGATCTCTGAGCTCCGGACACCTCCGATGAAGTAGCTCCGAACGTGGGAAACTGCAACAAAGGGGTTCAAAGTACCAATTCGGCCTGAGGACCAAATTTTGCTAAGTGTTGCACTAGTAGCGAAGGTAGCAATCTGTTCCGCGGATTAGCAGATACTTCACAGGCGAAGTAACAAGGCGATATCAATCTATTACGTAGATTAATGGATACTTCACAAGCGAAGTAACAAGGGTTACCACTGTTCCGAAGTGCCCGGCGGAGGGCTTCCAGGCAAACCCACGAAGAGATACAGAAAAGTAAAGGTAAATAAATGCGATCAAAGCTAGGGCTTTGTGTTTGATTTGTGTTGGGGGCACTCTAAGCTGGCCTCGCCTCTCTATTTATAGGGGCCAAACTTTAGATCTAATCTGCTATAATTTAGCTTTGATAGAGATAAAAAAACTCAGCCGAAATTGCATCCAACTCTATCTCTGCCGAAGTGGGCTTCGGCCAGGCCCGTCGAAGCCTGCTCCTCGGGCCGAAGCTTCTGTGGCATGGGCCTCCGAAGACTTCCTGGCCGAAGGCCGTGGGCTGGCTAGAGGCTTTTGGAGCCCATAGCCCAATGGACCTTCAGCCCTGTAGGGCTTCAGCCTGACCCTGGAGATGTGTATTTTTGGCCCAAATCACCAAAATTGATATTTTGACAATCTCAGCCATTAATACCATTTTTTGCTATCAACAGGTATCTCCTCAGATCAACTCAAAACCCTTGTTTTGAATCACACTTTTATTTCAATCTACTTTCCTTGCCCTAGGATTAGTCAAGTAACGTCCATCTTCGTGAGTTTGCACTGGAAGCTCTCCATCCGCCGCGTCGTAATCACAATAAGTCCTTGTCGGTTCACTCGATAATCGTCTGTTTCATCCATGTAACAGATTTCTATTTTTATCGGTTTTTACCGGTAATTCAGTCTCTTGGCTGAGTTACCTCTGGTTTCTTGGTGTTCCTTGCATCAATTTATCTCATCTTCTTCGCCAAGAAGTTTCAGAACCATCCGGTTCACCTAAGATGACCACTGGAGCCCGTATCGACTAGGTCAGTATCCTCATGGCTACATCTGATTGATCTCTTGAGGTGAACGTTGAAATAGTACGGTCGCTGTTCTCGGTGTATTGGCTAGGTCTAAGGCTACATCAGATTGATCTCTTAGATTGATGTGATCTAGGTATGATAGTTTGAGGCTTCATCGGTTGAGTCTGACACCTCTTGTTGTTGTATCATTTTCATGTTGTATACCATTCATCTAAATAAAGTATGTCCGATACTTCGATATATTATTTCTGTTTCCTTCGATAGGCTATGTTATTAATATTATTTTCTTATTTCCTTATCAGTTGCAGGGTCAAACTGATTGGCACGCCTTGAACCTTTTTTTCTAAGAACGTAGGACCTACACTAGACTTAAGTAGATCTCCCAGGCCATGCGTGTTTAAAAGTGTGACCAAAAAACGCACCAACACGCTTTTTGGCATGCCTGGTGGGACAATACTTCAACAATTCGGCCATGGCGGGTGAACTCAACAACGACAACATCATTCTGATCACCCTAGAGACCTTGACCGAGGAACAAAGGGCAGAGGTATGGAAACACGTTGACGCTTTCGAGAAGTTATGCATGTAAGCCTACAAGATGACTCGGGCGGGTCCCATATTAAGGGGTCTGTTTCTAAGACCAACAACGGCCTTGGAGATCAGTCAGCTAACAAAAATCCCTCATGATGGTTTCCAGGAGATCATTGACAACATGCATCACCACGCGCTCATCAATCAATCTGGAACACTGATCAACACCCTCCACGGGCTGAACAAGAAGACCATTAATGGCACTGTAGCCCATGAACCGTCACAAGGTCCGATGTATCTCCTCAATTCTCATACCAAACTGCTACAGAATCCACAACACACTCGGTCGGCTCCACAGTTGCAAGGGCCGATGAGGATAGATAAGCTGTCCTCCTCGGCCGGCTATGAAGGAAATAGGGTGACCCAACCATCGGCTCCCGCTCGAGGCTTGCCGTCGAGTTCACCGTATAACCTCGAAAGGTGTGCGTCGGCACCATTCTCAATGGCCGGCCCTAGGCCAATAGGACAGGAGGCCCCACAAGTCACATATGGTGTCGCAAGGAACATGCTGCCAGACATCGTGTCGTCTAGGGGGCACCCAACGGTATTCCTTAGGGGTACCATATGACTGTGAACTTTGGAGTGCGGCATTATGGTGATGAGGAGCAATATAGATACAACGTTGCCCGGTCAAAGCAATATTAGCAGGCCCCAATGCCTGAATGGTACACAACACCAGGGTAGCAAAAAGATGATTAGGTGAATCGGATCATGAAAGTTATTAAAGAACAATTTGGGCTGAAGCCCAAAGAATAGACGTACATGTATCGATAATCGTACCTAGAATGGTCCGACCGAGTACCGCTACCCGGACGATACAAGATACCCAACTTCACCAAGTTCTCGGAACAAGACTTGGTTTCCACAATCGAGCACATCAGTTGTTTCCTCGACTAGTGTGGGGAGGCATCGATCGACGAAGTGTTGAGGGTCCAATTTTTTTCGCTCTCCCTATCAGGGTCAGCCTTCGCATGGTTCGCCTCACGACCAACGGATTCCATCAGAGGATGGGTGGATCTAGAGAAGAAGTTTCACCAGTATTTCTTCACCGACATTCAAGAAATGAAGCACACCAACTTGACGACCGTGAAGCAAAGAATGGAAGAGTCGGTACAAGAATACATCCAGAGGTTCCAAGTCGTATGGAGCAAATGCTATAGTCTGAGCCTCAGTGATACCCAGTTGGCGGAGTTGGGATTTCAGGGACTCTTGAACTCTATTAAGGAGATATTTTCATCACATGAATTCGAGAGCCTCTCCCAACTGGTGCAAAAGGTATCGGCACATGAGAGTCGATTCCATGAAGCCAAAAGAGACAGGTATCAAAAGAAGGTGGCGTACACTCAGGTGTACCGTTCGGACTCCGACAAGAGCAGCGACTCAGATGTTGAAGTCGGTATGGCCGAATGGTCTAGAAACAAGAAGCAAGTTGCATGCCCCTAGGTGAAACCGACCGATAAAGAGGAAAAATACGACTTTGACATCAACAAGGCCGGTAAAATATTTGATATGTTGCTCAATGAGAAGTAGATCCACTTATCACCAGGTCACGTGATACCGCCTACCGATGAACTGAAGAAGAGGAAATACTGCAAGTGGCACAATTCCTCATCGCATCATACTAATGAGTGCAAAGTGTTAAGAAGATCCAATTGGCTGTGGAGAAGGGACGAATTAAGTTCAATGATGGGAAGAAGCTGATGAATATCGATGGTCATCTGTTCCCAGTCAACATGGCGCACGTGTACCACGTTGACGATCGGCATACAAAGAGGAGCAGGAGAGTCAGCAGCAATGTCGCCTCTTCGGATCTCATCAAGAAATACCAGAGGAAGTCAAAGGAGAGGATGGACAGCGAAGACAACCGCAATTACTCGCATTTCAACTCCCATTGGAACTGTGAGTTCCTCAGGCTTTGTTGGAACGAAGGGTTGCGTCTACCATCAATGGATGACTGTTCAGGATGCGGCGCCAAGGATATGACATAGGATGATCATCGGCCATATAACGTCAAGCAAAGGCCACATGATTGAGAAGACGTTCACCAAAGGTTGTCACCACCAAGGGTATCAGCACTCGAAAGGCTCGCCCCATCAACTCCGAGGAAATCGGCCAACCGGTCGATGGCAGTGATGCACCAGAGTAGCCGTGATGGTGCTCTAGCAGTATTTTAATAAGAAGTCAGAAGAGAAGGGTCCAACGTCTGCGGTAAAGGGAACTAAAGTTCCAAATATGCTGCAACGAAGTAGATCGGCCATACAAAATCAAGAGTGAATGGTGATCGAAAGATAAGGCTGATCACGATGATGAGAAGGATGCAGGGATAAACATAGTTTTCTTCCTCCCTGTAGAGTATCGGGCCTTCTCAGAAGGTGACACAGAACAGGCTGTCACAATGGCTCAATTAGTGTTGGCTCCATAGCTAGCAGTTTTTGATAAGCTAGAAGACCTCGAGCATCGGCACCTAAGACCTCTCTATATCAAAGGATTGGTTAATGGGAAGCCGATGTCCAAGATGATGATAGACGGAAGAGCGACCGTCAACTTGATACCTTATGCCACCTTCCACAAGCTTGGAAAAATGCCCGAGGACCTCATAAGAACTAACATGGTATTAAGGGACTTCGGTGGCAAATCGTTAGACACGATGAGAGTATTGAATGCAGAACTAACGGTTGGGAGCAAGACAATGTCGACTACCTTCTTCGTTATAGAGGGAACATAATCTTACAACCTGTTGATGGGACATGATTGGATACACGTGAATTGTTGTGTCTCGTCGACGATGCATCAAGACCTCATACAATGGGTCGGTGATCAAGTGGAGATAGTTCTCACTGATAGATCAGTTAATATAGCTGCAACCGATTTATCAGTATGGGAGACAGAATGAGTCATTTGTCTGTCAGTAAAGGCTTGGGATGACAACTTTCTTGAAGTATTAGATAATGGTATCAACCCGATCAACGAGGAGCTGCCCAAGCTTTCCCTATAAAGAATATGCCAAAGAACGAAGGATGGACTCGGTTAAGACTTTGTCGCAACCGATGAACTACAGGAATGCAAACATTGGACACCGACGACATACTGAGGCTAACCTTCATAAGTACCCAGGTCGCCGATGAGATAAATGAATTGAAGACGACTACTTTGAAGACATGGGAAGAGGCCGAACAAGAAATGTTTGACGAAATATTTTGCGATCGTTCAAACGAAGCTTAAAAGTATACATGTAGAAAATTTGATGCCAATGACGTCGCCTTGAGACAGCCGATGCAAAGGCATCGCCCTTAGAGAAAAACAAAAGGGGACAGACATGAGATACTTAAGGAACATTGTTCGATCGTTGGGACGAAGCATGAAAAATCTACGCGTGAGTCAGCCGGTACAAACGGTATCGCCTTGAGATTGCCGATGCGGAGGCATCGGCCTTAGATAAAAACTCAAAACCAAATCATATAAAGTTAATAGTATACCCAGGGTCTTTCAAATTACAAGGCAAGTGCGCTACGCACATCCAGACTGACACCCAATAGGCTCTTTTCGGATTCACCCCAAAGACACCTCCCTCTGAAGCACGGCTGATTAAGAATGTCTTCTGTTTATCCACGCCAAAGGAGTGGGGGAACCGATGCCCAAATTGGTAGTGACTGATACTGGCCCGTATCGTATCGGCCGACAACTGGAGCTCACCAGGGGGCGTCACGATCGACCTCCTGCAAAGGGGAAGGGTCAATTAGATGAGGCAAAAGGAAATCAGTAGAAGCAAGTAAAAGAGTGAGTTAAGGTGCTTACTTCGGGTCCTGCATCAGCATCACCTAGGTGAAGCTGGTCCTGATAAATCAATGAGAAGCGATTGAAGATATGTTATTTCAATTCGTCCCACCATTCGTGGAAGGCGTTGGAGGTCGCCCGACAACTTGTCTAGGAAGCAAGGCATCCAATGGGGATCTCATCGGTCATGTGAGAAAGGTGGTCCCACTCTAGGGCACTCGTGACCCTCCCGCGGGCTCGAATTTGACCAACAAAAAAGAGATAGGGCGGGAGTTGACCGAAGCCCAACTGCCTTGAGAAGACCAATGGGTGGTAGAACTCGTAGGAGCACCGCCGAGAATGCTCATCGGTAAAATTAATAAGAAATAAACAAGGAAAGGTGTCTGCTGAAAAAATAAGAAGGGACTCCTCGTCCCGGGACACATCGTGCAGAACAAGCCGATGAGGGCGTTCGTACTCCAAGTAATACCCGAAGAGGAACTAGATGGTCCGATCAGAGAACCCAAGGTAGAAGCTTTTGAAGAAAATGGCCAAAGCTATAGAAGATAAAGAGAAAGCAGGGACAGATGTTGTCGCTTTGCCCAAGGAAAAGTTGCGGCGATAGGTGGGGACGGCCGATTATGGAAAATCGATCGGAAAACGCGATTGAGCAAGAGGTATTCCTCCAATGATATCAGCCATATAAATACTAAGCCAAAGTTGGAGGAACCACCAGGGGCCTCTAGGACGATCGATGATGTTACCGGTCGATAGGTTGACTGATACGAGGTGAAGAAGACGGTAGGTCGCTCCAAGGAGAAAATGATAATGAGGGATCCGCACACGGACAGCAAGTTGTTCGGCTAAAAACTGAAATTGAAAAGTCGAGGCTAGAACCGGTATACAGAAAACAAAGTCTTCCAACCAGAGGTTCAAAAAAGCAATGTGTTTAATGGTATCTATAACACCCCAATTTTTCAAATAAATAAAAATATCATTTAATATATTTTCCTGGAATTATTTATTTTGGAAATACCTTCAATGCCCTCCTTAACCTTTTGAACTAGAACCTAGATGAAATGACCAAACCAGGGGCTAGAAAATTTTGTATATGATCCCAAGGCCAAGATATATTTTTGAGAATTTTTACAAATTTTTATCAACTTTGGAAGTAGCCCAAATATCTTAATCCATTTTCTGTAATTATTTTTAATCAGAAAATCATTTAAACAGTAATGGGCCTCCCCCACCCTTTCTCTCTCTCCCGGACGGCCCATCCCACTCCTCCCCGCGCGCGCTGTCTGACTAGTGGACCCCGCCCGTCAGCGACCTCCTCTCCACGCGCGTACCTGGCCCCACCTATCAGCGCCAACCGAACCCCTCGCGCCCGACCGCTCGACCCCACCCGTCAGTCTCCACGCCCGATCGCTCGCGTCCGCTGGCATGTGGCCCCCGCCTGTCAGATCCTTCGTCTCCGTGAGATCCGCCCCCAAAATCCTCCCTCTCGTTGGCCGATGCCTTAATGTGCCTCGGATCCGTTGCTCCCGACCCCCTCTCCCCAAATTGAGCCCGGCATTCAAACCCCCGCGCTCCGGTGACCGTTTCCCCCTTTAAACCCAGCCGAATCGCGTCCCGATTCAATGTATCTGCATGCAACCCGAAGCTCGACGGTGTTTAAACACGTTAATCCTCGGCCACCACCAATTGAGCCCCCTCTGCCCCCGCCGGTGACTCTATTTAAGCCCCCTGGTACCCCGCATTCGACCCCCATGCTCACACGCTGCAAGACCGAACAGAACGCCCCCTCTAAAACTTTTAACTCTCCACCGCCGCCCCTACTCCAGTCGCCACTCACCGTCGCAGGAAACCTCCTCCGCCCTAGCCAACCACACCATCGTGACCACAAGGACGTCACCGACCTCAGCCACCCCTCCGTCGACGCTGAACCTCGCCGGATTGCCGTCGCCGACAAGGACCCGAGCGCCTCCTTCGTCTACGCTCGTCGCCGGCAATGCTCCATCGACCATTCGCCTTGCCCACGGTACCTTCGCGTTCCCCTAGTCGTCCTCTTTCCATTTCTAGGCGTAGCTTGGACCGTCGTCGCTCGTCGTGGCCTCTGGCCTGCTCGCCATCGCCGAAGAAGACGACCGGCAGGGGCTGAGTACCCGTGCCGTGTCGGATTCGACCCTGGCCGTGCGATCTGGATCTAACGGTACTGATTAAATCCCCTATGCGGTTTAATCTGCGCCGTCGGATCTGTGCGAAGGGGTACGTTTTAATATCGTGCGTTCGTTAGTACTTAAAACTCACGTTTAATCTGAGCCGTTCATCGCATACCGATTCGGCCTTTTAATCTCGTGCGTCCATTTTCATTTAAACCTCCCGCCTCGCTCGTGGCCGCCCGAACGCGATCCGACGACGGATCTCGATCCGGCACACGCACACAGTGCGCGGGTTCACCGTGAGCCTGGGTCACCGTGGACCCGAGACTATTTTGGGATTTAATTTAAAAATCCAGAAATGCTTTTAAACTTCCAAAATTCATATCTTGCGCATTTTAACTTCAAAAATTACCATTTCAATTCCAGAAAATTTGTAATATTATTCTCTACATGTTCATATAATAAAACAGTATACATACTTTGAATATTTCATCCTTATTTAATAAAGTATTCAAATGCCCTTAGAGTAAATTACAAATTTAATTATTTAAATTTCAGCAAAATTTATATTTATTCATTTCCTGTTAATTTAACGAAACCTCTAAGTTTTCTCTGAAGCTCTTATTTTAAATTAGTTAGGAAACTTGAAATAAGATTATTCACAATTAAAACCCCTTTTATAAAGGACCATATTACATTATGGTTCATTTTAAATTATTCATAAAATGAATCTCAGAAACTTAACAACTTGTTTTCTTTAAATTAACCCAATCAAAACCTATATGCTTATTGTGTGGTTTTAGATTGTTTAATTGAATGTCGTATTTATTTTATTTATATTGGGAAGACTACGACGTCGCCGAGGAGCCGGAATACTTCCCGGAAGTTCCTCCCCCCTTTCGCTGAACAAGGCAAGTCACCAAACCAATCTTTTGAGCATATTGAACCCATGTTTTATTAAACTATCGCTAAAACACATAGGATATACATGCATTAGTCCAATGAAACCATTACAATATATTTATTAGGATCCCCCGACCTTGATGTGCAACCCAAGCCATGCTATCTAGCCTAAACTCCTTGTCACCATATGATTAGTATTATTAGTTAGTGTCCAATGTATCGACACGATTGCTATAGGATTAAAAATGAGTCGTAGCAACTTGGTTCTACTATATGATCCCCGTTATCCTTATCTTTGGAATTCTGTTGGTGATAGAGTTTTGGTTGTGAGGGTATGCATGGTGGGTTCCGGGTGCAAGCTAGGGCATTGGTCGGTAGCACCCGGGGCACTATAAGGACTGGTCTGCGGGATCCGTTGCAATACACTTCCGTACTAACCACAAGTCTAATGGGCAAGTCCTAACTAAGGTATGGAGTGTTCCAAACCGAGGCCACCATTTGGAGATGGGTCAAGCAGCACCTGCGGGTTGCTTGTACCGACGTGGCGCAAAAGGGGGTGCGACGTTAGCCGGGATGCGGCCCGGCGCGCCGGCGAAACCTAGAGCGGGTGGTTATCGCTTGGAGCATTTCATGCTGAGGTTTTGGCACTAGTTCCCATGGTATGGGTCATCTCGTTACACTTTGGTGTTTGGGATGAGTGTGTGCCTTGTGGGTACAGTAGTACACCTCTGATCAGAGTCATTAATCTTTTCGAAAAGCCGAGCCCACGGTCAAGGGCCGGTTGCGTGACATCCCACAGTTAGTTTACTTTTGGAATGAATGTGCATGATGGTTTGACATGTAAGGACTTTTGTGCGAGGAGGGAAAACGTACTCCTCGAGTTAGATGGTATTATTGATGTTCATGTTTATTATTCTGCATGATTAAATTTGACTACACTAAATGCAATAACTGAAAAATGTACTTTTCCACACTTTTAGCCATTATCCTTCCTTTGCTATTACCTTGCATTACTACTTGCATTTGTGGTGGCTTGTTGAGTACTCTTTGTACTCATACTCGTTGGACACACAATTCAGAGGATGCCTACTACGAGGATGGTCTGGAGTAGCGACCCAGACAAGAAGAAAGATCCTGAAGAAGATGTTCGTCATGCAGCTTACTTTTATTATTGTTTTTATTTAACTCTTATGTAATAATATGGTCTGCGCACCATGAATGTTTGCCCGTATGTACGTTGTCGCATGATGAACCTCTTGTTATTATTGTTTTTCTATGGAAATTCAATAATGTTCCGATTTGTTAAATCGAGGCGCCACAGTATCTACGAGGCTGGTTTTCCTGTTGTACCTCGCAATATATCGGCCCCAGCCGTCAACCGGCGTGACGCTGAGGCGATGGGATGGTTGGAAATGGAAAGAAAAGGGGTTGGCTGGCAGAGGCGAGCGCAAGATTTGGACTGTGGGTATTCAAAATTCTAAATAGAATTTTTTGTGCATAATGAGAGATAAAAACAACAACATGACCACACGTACAATGAAAGATAACATTAATTATATTATTATATATAGTTTTAACTTACATGATACTATAATAAATGATATAAATGATGTAACATTATATTAAATAAAAAGGTTCAAAAAATCAGTCACTTATGGTACCAAAAGTTAAGGAGAAATTAAATATATTAGACAATACTTTCTCCACCGTACAACGACCTTACTTTAAAATAAAAATATTAATTGTATTATTATATATAGTTTTCAACTTACATGATACTATAATAAATGGTGCAAAAATATATTAAATAAAAAGTTTAAAATCGGTCCTTGTGTAACCAAGTTAAGGAGAAATTAAATACATTATACAATACTCCCTCCGCACTGCGATGACCTTACTTTTAAAATAAAATTATTAAATTAAAGGTATGATAGAAATCAAATACATTAGACAATGCTTTCTCTGCTCTACCATGACCTTATTTTAAAATAAACTTATTAAATTAGTGGTAAGAGTAAGAAAATATAATTACTTATTTCTTTGTGTTTCATTGCAAATAAAAATCATGGGGTGAGAGAGACTTGAACTCTAGAACTTGTGATAACTCAATTGCTAAGCAACTATGTGCTAACCAACTGTGCCACACCACATCTTATTTGGTAACAATTTTATTTTTTGATGTATATACATAGTATATATTATATATATAAATTTTTGTTGCAAAAATAATGGGTATTCAACTACATACCCTTGAATACAAGTGGGCCCGCCCCTGTTGGCTGGTGAGTCAATATCAAGACAGGTCAAAAAGAAGACATCAAGCAAAGTGGGACTCATCGGTCCGTGACCGAAAATGAAGGCATCGGCTAGCATCGACTCGTTCAGATACGGCTCAGCCAGAGAGAGGTCGATGCAATGGCCAATGTAGATGCCATCCCAGAGGGGGCGGTAGGTGGCCGATACTCTAAGATACCAGTCATGCCAGCCAGGAATAGGAGAAGGAAAACACTTAAAACCATAGTCCCAATCAGAAGGACGTATGGGGGAACATTTGAAAGGGATTCTATGAGTTTCGGTCTTTATTAAATCAATGGGGTCTGGGATGCCCAAAGGGCCCAGGAAGAAACCAGAAGGATGAGTGGCTATGGGGATTAGAATCTGATCCTATAGGTTCTACGAGAAGGAGAAAAAAGAAATGTGATAAGAAGCTACAAAAGAAAAAAGACAGCGGGAAATAAAACTTACCTCAGGGATCACATTGAGAGTAGTCATTCGGGTGTCTCCGAGGTGTAGGTTTAACGGAACAGAAAAGGAAGCAAACAATACTCGTGGCAAGCAGAAGATGAAAAGCGTGAAAGGTAAAAATGAAGAAAGCCGAATACTTATAGAGCAGGGTAATTTTCGATTGTCGAGCCAAGTTAATCCCAAAGGAGTTGGTGGCCGATCGCGGCGTCTAGTGAAAAAACAGGTACAATGCCGTCAAAAGTAAATGCGTAAGGTGATGTGAATGGCCGAAGATGAAGAGGTAGAAAAATAAGGGAAGCTGTAAGGTCAGAACCCCGAGTGAAGTTATAGAAGTACTAGAAGATGAAGGGTTTTGGTTGGTAACCAAAGTGAAAGGATTGTGCGGATAGACGTTTGAGAAGACGTAGCGGTAGGGATAATGAAGATTGTTAATTTCGAAACATCAGCAGCCACTTAATGCTCCAAAACTGGGGGGCATGTGTTGACGCTAAGATTTGGTAAAGCCTAGAGCCCACCAAGGATGTCGTACGGTCAATGAAAGTCAAGAAGAGTCCGGTCAAAGATAGTCAAAGAAGCCCGTCCAGTTCAATGCTAGCCGGATATGGAGGAGCTGATGAAAAGAAGATAAAGATCATCTAGAATCGGTTAAGATTGAATATTTGGACGACAAGTCTCCGGACTATAAATATGTACCCTTTAGTTAGATTAGAAAACACATCATTGTATACCGTTCATCTAAATAAAGCATGCTCGATACTTCGATATATTATTAAGATAATTGTGATTAGCTACTGTCTTGGTTAGGTCCTATCTAGTTATTGTGATGATTTTCCTGATATAGACATGTTATCTAGCACGTTTTATTTATTTCTGTCGGAGTACAAGCCGATAGTTTATCTTCAATTCAACGCCACATCTTATTTTCCATCGGGAAAGCGCTCATCGGCCTATACGCATAAACTTCCCATCTTAGCGGCCGATGGAATGCTCACCTGATTGCTTCACCCATGGTCACCGGCCCTATGACCAATCATCATGATATTCCACGATTATTCTATCTCCACTACGGTCATCGACTCGATAGCTGATAGGCTATGCTATTGATCATATTTTCCTATTTTCTTATCAGTTGCAGGGTCAAACTGATTTGAACGCCTTGTATCCCTTTTTCTAAGAACGCAGGACCTGCACTGGAGTTAAGAAGATCTCCCAGGCCACACATGTGTCAAAGTGTGACTAAAAAATGCACCAACAAGAGTCTTTTATATAATAGAGATAGAGATTTATATGTTTTCTCCTGGACATTGAAAAATTCTAGGAAAAGTTTGGGCAACCAACTTTTACATAACCACTCACCATATGAGCAACTAGTTTTCACTTAAGGCATTTCATCTAAACACCCTCCTTGCATTTCAGTCCCTACATTTCACATACATGATACATCATCACCAATTGTCATCCAAAAACACTTTACATTCCATCTTTTACTACACTAGATACACAAACATATAATTGACTTTCTTCCCGGCCTCCAACAATATCAACAAGAGAGTTGAATAGTCATGTCATAGCTTCAAGTGTCGACTAGTGACACGCCCAAGAGTATGTTAGATGGGCCCTAGCATACCCTGGGTTCTAAGATATTAAATAAGTACATGTTACCATACAAAGTAACGAAAGTATTTCATGTCCCAATGAACAAGGCGTTAGGTCTGGTTGAAATGTTTTTCCTTTTAGTCTCCTGTTCGGTCTAATCCCAACAATGTACCGACTGTGAATACTTTAATGTTGTTTTTCAGTTGATCATGTTGTGTTTGTTTGAGGAATAAAACTTATTATTTACATGCATGCTACATTACATTTAGTGACTAGACATTATTAAACACTTTGTTATCTGTGATTATATATCATAATAAATGTATGACTATGTTAGTGTGATGTTTGAACTATTTATATTTATGTAAGTTTCTAACTTAATCTTTTAGTTTAAGATTTATCATATTATTTAATGTATGCATATTAAATTACGATGTAAATTTAACAACTATTTACTCGATTAAAATATATTTTTATCAAATTACATATGGAGATTTCGACGCGACATGCCCATTAGTAAAATTTTGGGTCCATCACTGCATCGACACCATCAAGCTATATCTAATGCTTTTCTTAGGTTAGTGGAGCCATAGAGGTGAGACTCGAAGGTGAAAACAGATATGAGAGCATCTCCAAGATATTTCCTAAATTTTATTATCTAAATTTCATATATGAATATCCTAAACTCTATCTTTCCCTATAAATTAATCAAACTATGTAAGTTTCAGTAAAATCTTGATCCCTATTTTTTAAATCCTACAAACATGGTCTATAATCTGTAATAAATTTGTGTAAAGCTATGGTACCTTTAAATATGTGTGTTGTTCAACCCATAATGACATGTGGAGGAGAAAACTGTGTGCACACAAGAGAAAAAATAGGCACAAATAGAAATAGGGATCAACCAGGTTAATCCTATATTTGAGAGAGATGAGAGGTGATTTAAGAAATCAATTAAGAAATGAACTTATTTAGGGAGATTGTCGAAACTTTATTTTTTTACTAAAAAACCTAAATTAAAATTTAAGTAGCTATCTCTTGGAGATCCGAGAGTAAGCGATAGAATGGGAGCAGCAAAAAGTAGAGTGTAAAAGGTCGAGAATCCATGACAGACATGTGACACATGATGACATTGGTTTGCATCGTGTTGACGTCATACCAAGGAATTTTAGACTATTGTTGATAGCAAAAAATGGCATTAATGGTTAAGATTGTCAAAATATCAATTTTGGTAATTTGGGCCGAAAATACACATGTCCCGGGTCAGGCTGAAGCCCTATAGGGCCGAAGGACCATTGGGCTATGGGCTCTGGAAGCTTCCAGCCAGCCCATGGCCTTTGGCCAAGAAGCCTTCGGAGGCCCACCCCGCCGAAGCTTCGACCCAAGGAGCAGGCTTCGGCAGGCTTGGCTGAAGGCCCACTTCGGCAGAGATAGAGTTGGACCCGATTCCGGCTAAGTGTTTATCTCTATTCAGCCAAATTATAGTAGATTATATTAGAAGTCTAGCCCCTATAAGTATAGAGGCCAAGCCAGTTCAGAGGCCCCCCAACAAAATCAACCACAAAGCCCTAGCTTTGCATCACATTTACTTTATCTTTACTTTTCTGTACTCTTCGTGGGTTTCCCAGGAAGCCTTTCGACGGCCACTTTGGAACAGTGTTAATCCTTGTTACTTCACTTGTGAAGTATCCGTTAATCTACCTAATAGATTGCTATCGCCTTGTTACTTCGCCTGTGAAGTATCCGTTATTCTACGTAATAGATTGCTATCACGTTGTTACTTCGCTTGTGAAGTATCCGCTAATCTGCGTAACAGATTGCTACCTTCGCCGCTAGTGCAACACTTAGCAAAATTCGGTCCTCATGCCGAATTGGTACTTCGAATCCACTCTGTTGCAGGTTTCCACCTTCGGATCCACTTCGTCGGAGGTGTCCAAAGCTGAGAGATCGGTTTCGGAGGTTGTCAGAACACCCTTCGGTGAGACTGTTGCTTCGACCGCACGCTCCGTCAAGAGACTTCGTCGCGACAGGCTTCGCCACGCTCGTACTCTGCTCCGGACGAAGTCACGCTCGCGCGTTGTGTTTGAGTCATTATTTCGTATCTTACTGTATCAGAGACTTCGCGACGAACCCCGCTGTTCGGAGTTCAACTTCAGCTAGATCGGTCCAAACACTGAAGGTACCCTTCGGCGGGACACTTCGCCCCAGACGCCGAAGGTATACTTCGGCGACCCCCTTTGCACCATACTTCGAAGCAGACAGGCTCCGACCGGTTTGCTGATTTACTCTGTCTAATATATTTCTTTTGGCTAATTGGATTATTTTGTGTGATCTAATTGCCTGACGACTCCACCCCCCTTACCACGGCTAAGGGTAGTCGGAACGCGATGTCAGTGTTGTGTAACGCTTAGGCTTGTCCCTAAGTATCCACACACTTTTGGATCATCGAACTGACCCAAGTTCGGGGGCACGTTTTCGTGTCAACACACTTTTTGGCGACTCCACTAGGGAAAAGCTACACCAACATGATGGGTAAGTCTACATCGGCCACCTGTACATCTACAATGACTACTACGTCTACACCACCGATGGACACCATAGGAGGCACGGATATTGACAACCGCAACATCCTAACACCTATTCTTGAAGATATTCCCGCAGAAGACCGAGCAAAGATCGAGGCAAAGTTGAAGGCGCTCCAAGACATGATGCTTGGGGGCTACGTCAAGACACGCGCAGGCTTCATCAAGCGTGACATCATCGCCCCCGATCTTGCTCGGATCCAGGTAACACCCATATCACCTCGTTTATCTTCTTTAGAGATTGAGCAAAAAATAGCCACATCAGTGGATCAGGCCGTTAGCACTTCGCTAGCCAACCGTTTAGATTCGGTAGTTAGCTCCCAAGTAGAGGTGACTCTTAGAAGGTTTGGTTTTACTAAGGCCGTACCACCTGTCCCTATTGCTAGTGTACCTCCGGTAAATCATGTGTACAACAGAACTGATGGTAGCACTAGCAAGACCGTTATGTCTCTAGCCTCAAAACCCATGGCCGAGACTAGTCATTATGCTTACGGCCAAACTAGCACCACGTACCACGCACCACCACCGCATACGCCGGTACCAGCCCTGCACGCGCTGCCCGCGCCACATGCACAAGCACCTGGGCTCGAACACGTCGTACAACTAGCGCGTAGGGAAGAGGCTCATGGCCGACACACCGATATCTCGCCGCGTGTCATGCCCCCGCACGAGAGACGCGCGCAGGTAGTAGGTCAAGGTGACCTAGAGGAGCGAATCCGCGCACTATTTAGGGAATGCGCTGATTTCGTGCCTAAGGGTCGGGTTAGGGTTTACCGTAAGCCATATCCTGATCATTTCGATACAATACCCTACCCCCGCGGCTATAGAATCCCCGAATTCACTAAGTTCGATGGCGAGGGTAGCAAAACCACACTAGATCATGTTAGTCAATTTTTAGCACATTGTGGAGAAGCTAGCGGGACAGACGCTCTAAAAATTAGACTATTTTCTCTCTCGCTATCTGGCACCGCTTTCACTTGGTTTTCGGCGCTCCCGCCGAACTCCATTCAGACGTGGGATGAATTGGAACAAAAATTCCATGACTACTTCTACACGGGTGAGACAGAACTTAGGCTTTCACAATTGACATCGGTTAGGCAGAAATCTAACGAGAACGTCTCCGAGTACATCAAGCGTTTTAGGGATACTAGAAACCGATGTTTTAGCCTTAATATTTTAGAAAGGGATTTGGAGGAACTAGCTTTTAATGGGTTGCGTTCCGAGATTAAAGAAAGATTAGACAACTTGAACTTTTTAGAGGTTAGCCAAGTCTTGCAGCAGGCTGTGATCCAGGAAGGCCAAGCCAAAGATAAAAAATTTATTAAGACGTTTAACAAGCCTAGGGCTTAAATACACATCATGGAACACTCTGACGAGGAGGAGTCAGAAGAGGAGGATTCAGCCGACATGTACGCGACCGAATGGGTTTGGAACGCTAAGAGAAAACCTATCACTTGTTCCGAGTTACGACTGTCTCCCACAAAGAATCGGCCTAGTGAGGTCAAGTACTCATTTGACATAACTAAGTGTGATAAAATATTTGATTTTCTCTTAAAGAACCAGCTTCTCAGGTTGCCTAAAGGCCAAGTCATTCCATCTGCCGATGAATTGAAGAAACATCCATACTGTAAGTGGCATGATTCACATTCACATAATACTAACGACTGCAATGTTTTTCGATGGCAGGTTCAATCTCCCATAGAAGAAGGACGATTGAAAATAGACCATAATCCAAAGATGAAGCTAGACAAAGATCCTTTCCCCATCAACGCCGTCGACCTCAATGAGAAGAAGGTGTTGATTCGGCCAGAATAGGCCGAGTCGATTAGAGGGAAGGCGATAATTGTTGAAGAACCACGCACGCACACACTCATACCTAAGAACCCCGAGGTGGGAGTGTGGAAACAAAACATCAGCATTCCTTCGGCTAAGGCTCACAGGAAGCCGGAGGTAACATACAAGATGTTGTTGAACAAGCATCAAATAAAAGCAAAGAAAGTAGGCCCCCGTGCTAAAAAACTAAGCTGAAGGGCCCAAGGCGTTCAGAGGGTGGCTTTGGACCACAGTGGCTGATCCCTCATGATGGTTTCGAACCACAATGGTCGGACCCTCCGCACGGGGACTTCGGGCCACAGTGGCCTAACATTCTGTACTGTGGCTTCGGACCTCAATGGTTGAACCCCCGTATAGTAGCTTTGGACCCCAGTGGCTGAACCCATGCAGAGCGAGTTCAACCCCTAATGGCCTAACCCTGCACCACTCTAGACAAACCCTTCGATAGGAGGCTTCAGCCCAGACTGGCCGAACGTACCTCCGGCCTGGCAGGACCCCTCACTAATATGGTCCGAGACACCGTCGACTCTGCCGAACCCCCCTCCGAGTAATGGGTTCGGCTCGTAGTGGGCGAAGCCACTGGAGCTGTCGATGCCTCCACCGTACAACTAGGCAGGGACTCCATGGGCTCCGTACGTATCATAGCCGGAGTACCCTCCGCAACTTAACACTATGCCTTGTTTTCCTTTGGAGTATTATGAATGACAGGGATGAACAGATGCAGCGGAGGGAGGCATCATCCACAGGCTATCTGTGGTACCTCCGAATCGGCCCATGTAGAGCGAAGTCAAAGAATACAAGTGCGAAGAGGCCGAGGACAGGGAGTCTGAAGCTATCACAGTCAGAATAGGGTCTCAAGAAGTCCCAATCCCGAAGGCCCCTTTGCCAAAGTCTGATGGAGGTAAGTCCCATGCTTTGGCCGAAGCCCACGCCGGAGCCTGGTCTGATCGGCCGAACGAGGCTGGTCTGACTGCCGGGGTCCGCGGTGAAGGCCCCTCTGAATACAGAGTGCACGATGCCGAGGTGGGTAGTACCACTTCAGCTAAAGTTAGCAGGAACCAGGCAGTGACACCTGGCACCAAGCCACAACCATCTTGGGCACCTCCGGGCATGTCCAAATCACAAAAGAGACGTCTACAATGACTACGGGCACATGAGATACGTGAGAAGAAAGCTGAGGACGAGCGCGACACTATTTTTGAAGAAATCCACCCTCGACCAACTACAAGACAGGTATGGAGGATGAATCCGTTTGAGATGACCAATCCGGCTCCTAGCCCGAGCGATGATGACGACGACATGCTCGACGACGACTACTCGCATGTCTCTGAGGGGCCTACACCCCAGGCGATGGAGATCAACATTGTCACACTGCTCGCCGAGTTTGCCTTACCGCAGGACGAGGCCAAGGTCACTGTTTTTGAGAAGCCCGAGGACTTGGCTCGCCATCTAAAGCCTCTTTATGTCAGAGGTCACATTGACGGAAAGCCGATTTCTCGGATGCTTGTTGACGGTGGCGCCACTGTTAACCTAATGTCGTACTCACTGTTGAAGAAACTTGGCAGGGACGAGGATGATTTGAAGAAGACTAACTTGATGCTCAACGGTTTCAACGGCGAGAGTTCCGAGGCCAAGGGCATGCTCTCCATGGAGTTGACAGTGGGCAACAAGACATTGCCAACAACATTTTTCGTCGTCGATGTACAAGGTAACTACAGCGTGCTGCTTGGGCGTGACTGGATTCACGTGAATTGCTACATTCCTTCTACTCTGCACCAGTGCCTAATTTAGTGGGACGACGATGAAGTAGAAGTCATTCCCGCAGATACTTTGACCCAAGTGGCATTGGCCGATGTATCAGTTGACGTCATTCACAACAAGGTAGAGTATCTGTCAGGTAGAGATCTTTCGGATTACAATTTTGTTAGCATGCCCGGAGGATGTTTTGTACCAGTGTCTATAAAGCCGGCTGGTGTAGCACGACTATTTTTGTATTAGTAGTCATGTCTAGCAAGAGTAATCTGTATTGGCTAAAGTCTCGTGTAGAGCAGTATCGGTCTAATAAAGACGGTATTGCCGAGGCCAACGAGGACTTTAGTGAAGTAGAGAAATTAGGACAAGGTTTTGCGTCGACCGATGCCTTAGAAGAAGTTGACATAGGTGATGGTAGCATCCCTAGGCCGACTTTTGTAAACCAACATTTACAACCTGATGAAAAGGCCAAAGTAATAAAGTTGCTTCGGTTGTATGTCGATTGTTTCGCATGGGAGTATAGCGAGATGCTGGGACTAAGCCGCGAGCTCATGGAGCATCGGCTACCTATCAAGTCCGGATTTAGGCCTTATAAACAGCCTCCTCGTCGCTTTAACTCGGCCGTCTATGACCGAGTTAAAGAAGAGGTAGAGTGACTGCTCAAATCTGAATTTATTAGGCCATGCAGGTACGCAGAATGGGTCGCTAACATTGTGCATGTAGAGAAGAAAGGGAGCGGCAAGATACGAGTATGCATTGATTTCAGGGATCTAAACAAGGCCACCCCGAAGGACGAGTATCCGATGTCGATAGCTAACATGCTAATCAACGATGCTTCAGGACTCAAGGTACTGAGTTTTCTTAATGGCAACGCTGGTTATAATCAAATCTTTATGGCCGAAGAGGACGTCTACAAGATAGCCTTTTGATGCCCTGGTTTTATCGGTTTATTCGACTGGGTCATTATGACTTTTGGTTTAAAGAATACTGGCACCACATATCAGCGTGCTATGAACTTGATCTTTCATGACTTGCTAGGAGTTATGTAAGAAGTTTACATTGATGATGTCGTAGTCAAATCGGATGCTATGGGAAACCATTTAGCCGATTTGAAAGTTGATTTTGATAGGATGCGAAAGTATGGTTTAAAAATGAACCCACTCAAATGTGCTTTTGGCGTGTCGGCGGGTAAGTTCTTAGGTTTCATGATTCATGAGAGAGGCATAGAGATTGATCCTAAGAGGCTTGAGAAAATTAGAAATGTTACAGCGCCGACATGCAAAAAGGATGTGTAGAAGTTGCTAGGCAAGATGAATTATTTGCGTCGCTTTATATCTAACTTGTCTGGCAAGATTGATGCCTTTGTCCCCATGCTCCGGCTAAAGAACGAGGCCGAGTTCACTTGGGTGGCAAGCCAGCAAAGCGCCTTTGAGAAAATCAAGGAGTGCTTGTCATCACCACCTGTGGTGAGAGCACCCAAAGCTGGAATTCCGTTTCGGCTATACATCGCTACTGAAGATAGCGTGATCGGGGCCGTGCTAACCCAGGAAGTAGAAGGAAAAGAGTACATCATCATGTTCTTGAGCCACTGCCTGCTGGACGCTGAAACCAGGTACGCGTTTGTGGAACATTTGTGTTTGTCACTTTACTATCCGTGTACCAAATTGCGCCATTATCTTCTCCCGACTACATGTGTTGCCGTTTGTCAACCCGATGTTATAAAACACATGTTGCAAAAGCCGATTCTAAGTGGAAGAATCGGAAAGTGGGCTTATGCTTTGATTGAATACGATTTGGCCTATGAACCCCTAAGAGCTATGAAAGGCCAGATTGTAGCCAACTTTATACTTGATCACCACATAGACGTCAGTTGGAGCGACAATGTTGATTTGATTGAGGTAATACCGTGGAAACTTTACTTTGATGGTTCAGCTTGCAAGAATGGTCGAGGTATTAGGGTGGTTCTCATATCGCCTAGCGGAGTACACTTTGAGACCTCGGCTCGTTTAGAGTTTCCTTCTACTAATAACCAAGCTGAATACGAGGCTTTACTGCTAGGGCTTGAATTGTTAGAATCCATAGGTGTTAAACATGCTCATGCTCATGGTGATTCTCTATTAGTAGTACAACAAGTGGATAAGAGTGCTCAATGTTTTAATGGCTTGCTAAACAGCTACTTGGATAAGTGCTTAGACATAGTTACTACTTTTGATGACTTCAAAATTTCTCATGTGTTAAGAGAGGCCAATTCAGTTGCAAATGATTTGGCTCAGCAAGCATCTGGTTACAAAGGTAGCTCATATGTTTCTAAAGAAGTGAGGGATTTCGTCGAATATTATGGTATTAAGTTGATAAACTCTTCGCCCTACTATGCTCAGGCCAATGGTCAGGCCGAGTCCAGTAATAAAACCGTGATTAAGCTCATTAGGAAGAAAATTGAAGAATTCCCTAAAAGGTGGCATGAAGTGCTCTCTGAGGTGCTATGGGCTTGTAGATTTGTAAAGCATGGTGCTACCAAAGTTAGTCCATATGAGTTAGTGTATGGACAAGAAGTCATTCTACCTGTAGAAGTAGATCTTGGCCCTCTAAGGGTGTTAAAGCAAGATGGCTTATCAGTTGACGAGTATGAAACTGAGGAGCCATGCTGAATAGCGTGGGCCTCATGGCTCCAGAAGTGATGAGTCATTGTCAACGATAGTCAAAGAGGACTGAGAAGAATGAAGATCTGCTGTTTCATGGGCCGCGTGTGACTCTGGTACACGGGCAGCGAGCGACTGTCGGGCAGAGGAGGCTGCGAAGTCAGGCTAGCCCAATCCGGGTACATGAGCCAGAAGCAGTAGAAGACCCACTAGGCTGTTGACCAGGGTTGACTCAGGTACACGGGCGGTGAGTGATTGCCGGGCTGAGAGAGCTGCGGAATCGGGCCGGCCCAATCCGGGTACCTGGTGCAAAGTCGGTGGAGGCTTTGTCAGTTTCGGCGCAAAACTGACAACTGTTGATCTTGTATCGGACTGTCCAGAAGAGAAGCCGTAGTCGCTACGAAAGCTTAGCTTCCGGATAAGTCATCTGTATCTCTAGGCCCACAATCAGTCAGTCGTGTCTGTAAAAATTCCTAAGGGCAGTAGAGTCTTTTCCTTCATTCCTGCGTCTGTAAAAAACCCTAAGGGGCTGGTGGAATATTCCTAGTGTTGGGCAGCCTATAAATAGGACCCCAATCCCTAGGGTTAGGTCACCCTTTTGGCTGAAATCAATACTACTCCTTTGGGTCATTTTTTGTCTCTTGCACTTTCTCTTTCCTTTCCTGTTCATGTGTGTGCACCGCCAGGATAATTGTTGCTGTTCATCTTTTTTGTTCCCTGCTGTTAGATGATTTTATTCCTTCTGTTTCGTGTGATGCATCCCATTTAATGGCTTTGCAGTTTTCGATTTGCTCACAGCGATTTTGTTCCTGGTTTTGAGGGCTTCAGATTGCTTCTGTTGCGTGTGTTCTTCACGCATGTAGTACTAGCTCTTGCTGTTGCAAGTAGTACTACTACACTGTAGCAACAGTACACTAGTACCAGCTTTTTGCTTTTACTGCTCTACTTTTTGATCGAGTTGACAGGACTAAAGTCCCTTTTCTGGCTGTTCTCTGGCGAAGCCCCTTCTCTGTTCGAAGCCCCTCAGCTCGGTGAGGTAGGCTTCGATCTAACATCTTCGAAGGCTTCGCTTGAACTTCAGCTTCATTTTTGTGCTGTGTCTCTAGCTTCACAGAACACTTTGCACTCTGTCAGCTTCACATACTTCGATAGTCTTTGCGAAGGTGTTCTCAGTCACGAGCTGTTCGAAGTCGATACTCCGTCAGGCTTCAGAGTTAGCTTCGAAGCTTATCTCACTGATAGACTTCGTTTTGGTTTCTCTGTCGCGTGTCAGCTTCGCTTCTCTTTTCGAAGGTCGCTTTTTCGAAGGTAGAGTGTAGGCTTCGAATTTGGTTTCTCTATCGTGTGACAGGCTTCGCTTCTTTGTTCGAAGGTTGTCCGTCTGTTCGTTGCGTTCGAAGTATTATGTTCGAAGGATACGCTTCGAAGCACTCGGTTCGAAGCTAGCTTCAATACTTCCGTACTTCGCTTCGAAGCATACTTCGCTCCCGGCCACTTCGAACTAGGCTAGACCAAAACATACCTTCAGCATTTTCACAACAGCCTTAGGCAGGCTTCGCAACTAACCTCCGAAGCAGGCTTCGACCACCGAAGCAGACCTCGACGGGCGAAGCAGGCTTCACCAAGTTCCAAACAGGAGACAAATCTGAACAGTAACTTCTCATCTCACTTTATATATATTTAGATCATTTCATTGAGAAGTTTGGCCTGACATGTCTAGTATATTTTGTTTATCTGCCTAGTTGCACTGCTTTGGTAGTTCTCTGTTTAACATCAGTTGATTCTAGGCTAGATACCTTTAGACTTAGGCTATCTATTCATTTTCTGTTGATTAGTCTTTTGAGGTGTGTTGGGTGTTGGGAACAGACCATATATTCGAAAGAATTTTTAAGGCACCCATTCACCCCCCCCCTCTGGTCGCTACTTTCGGTCCTACAAGTGGTATCAGAGCAAGGTTAGGGTTTTTCCATACCTTAACCGTTTCTAAACCCCAGTAGTGACCATGGCGTCTCCTGGCAAGGTCCCATCCTTGGAAGCCTATGGCTATAACTATTGGAAGACTCGCATGCGAGCCTATCTCATGAGCCAGGGTTCGGACATTTGGGACATTTGCGTTCACACCACGTTTGTCATATTGCCAGTCGCTGAGCATGGTACTGCTGGTATCATTGCTCAGCATCTGAGCAACAGTAAGGCTGTGAACATTCTTTTCTCTGGTTTAGGTCCCACTGAGTTTGAGCGTGTGAGCCATCTCTCCACTACGAGAGAGATCTGGGCTACCCTCAAGGCACACCATGAGGGAACAGCTCAGGTCAAGGCTCGGCTCTATCAGACCTACCGGCGTGAGTACGAGAACTTCACACAAAAGCCGGGTGAATCTGTTGAAGCTTTGTTTGGTCGCTTTCAATCGATCATTAACAAGCTTCGGGACAACAAGGCTGAGGGTGCTCAGTTAGTCTCAGATCACGAGCAGGCGCTCAAGGTTCTCCATACCTTGGACCCAAAGATCTGGGAGATCAAGGTATCCTCTATCGTTGAGAGCACTTCTTACGATACCTTGACCATTTCTGAGTTGTTTAGCAAGCTGAAGGCCACTGAGGTAGATATCCAGCTGAGATCAAATCTCACTGGTTCTGGATCAAAATCTCTGGCTCTTGCTACACCTTCTGTTGATCCCTCTGCTGTGAGCTGTGCTGGTTTCTCTTTGATGTCTATCACTAAGGACCAGCTTGAGTTGTTGGGAGATGATGATTTGTGTCTTTTTAACAACCGGGTGCGTCGTGTCTATGACAAGAGAATGTTCAAAAGACATGGCACAAAATGGGGTGCTTTGAGCGTGGTGATCCAGGACACTTCATCGCCGACTGCCCCAAGCGCAATGGTCACAAGAAGGGCACCGGTGGTGGCTTCCACGACTCCGGCAACCATGAGAGCTCATCCTTCAACAAGGGCAAGCCGAAGACTCGATTCTTCAAGAAGGCCCTGAAGGACTACCGGCGAGAGAACAAGAAGCGCGACAAGGCCTTCTTCGCCGAGATGGAGAAGAGCTACTCCAAGCGGTCCACGTCTTCTTCCTCTTCATCGAGCTCAAGCGATGAGGAGATCGCCATCAGGAAGGGGAAGGACAAGGACGATCCGGCGGGTCTCTGCTTCATGGCCTTTGGAGACAAGAAGAAGAGCCGCTCACACCAGCACCGAAGATCCCGCAAGAGCTTCTGTTCAATGGCTCTTGGGGATAAGGAAGAAAAGAGCTCCTCCGACGACTCTGACGACGACAACAACAAGGATCGGGGACTGGAGGACGTTTGGATCATGGACTCAGGATGTTCTCGCCACATGACGGGACATCGCAGATGGTTCTCCAGTCTCACTCCCCCGAGCTCCAAAGAGTACATCACGTTCGGGAACAACGGTCAAGGGAAGGTAAGTGGCATAGGCTTTATTCGCATTTCAGATCATTTCTCTTTGAAGAATGTTGCTTTGGTTAAGAATTTGAACTTCAATCTGATTTCTGTTTCGCAACTTCTTGAGGATGGTTTGAAAGTGCGTTTTAAGAAGGGCAGTTCTTCTGTATTTGATTCTAGAGGGTCTTTGATTTGCCAGATTTTACCATTCGGTAAAGTTTTTCGAATTGACTTCTCTAGTTCTTTTGGCCCTTCTCGCTGTTTGATTGCTAGATCCTCCTCTGAGCTTTGGAAGTGGCATAGGAGGTTAGGTCATCTGAGTTTTGATCTGCTAGTCAGGTTAAGCTCTATGGACCTCATCCGAGGATTGCCCAAGCTTAAGATGGAGAAGGATCTAGTTTGTCATCCCTGTCGTCATGGGAAAATGGTTGCCGCTTCTCACTCACCTGTGACTCAGGTGATGACTTCGTATCCAGGCGAGCTTTTACACTTGGACACTGTTGGTCCAGCTCGGGTACGTTCAGTCGGTGGGAAGTGGTACGCACTTGTCATTGTTGACGATTTTTCTCGATTCTCGTGGGTTTTCTTTTTGGAGTCTAAGGATGAAACGTTTTAGTTTGTTCATGACCTGATTTTGAAGCTGAAGAATGAGAACAATGGTCGGATGCGAGCAATTCGCTCCGACAATGGCTCTGAGTTCAAGAACTCTCAGTTCGTCAGCTTCTATAGTGATCAGGGTCTGGACCATCAGTTTTCTTCTCCTTACACTCCCCCACAGAACGGCGTTGTGGAACGAAAGAACCGCACGCTAGTCGAGATGGCCAGGACGATGCTCGATGAGCACAGGACTCCTAGGTGTTTTTGGGCTGAAGCCATGAACACGGCTTGTTATCTGGCCAACCGCATCTTTCTTAGAGCTTACCTTGGTAAGACATCATATGAACTGCGGTTTGGCAGACAGCCCAAGGTGAGCCACTTGCGAGCGTTTGGCTGCAAGTGCTTTGTGCTCAAGAAGGGAGGGCATTTGGACAAGTTTGAGTCTCGTTGCTGGGATGGTGTTTTTCTTGGATATGCATTGCATTCTCGAGGTTTCCGTGTTTGGAAACTCGAAACCCAACAGCTTGTCGAGACTTGCGAAGTTTCATTTGATGAGTCCTTGCCTTCTTTGACTCCTTCTTTTGAGCCTTCTTGTGATGATGAGCTCGGAGAGTCCATCTTCGAGGAAGATGAGGATACTCCAGCTGCTGATGAGGGTGGGCCTTCTGCACCCCCTGCAGAGCCCACACCTTCTGAGACTTTGACTGAGGATGAGGGTGGACCTATGATCACTTCTTCCACTACGATCGAGCCCCCTCAGTCGAGTCCAGAGGTGCCAGCTGCTGACTCCGGTGAGGTGACTTCAGATCACCAGGGAACCCGGGTAGTTCAGCGTGACCATCCCTCAGAGCTCATCATAGGTGATTTGACTAAAAGAACTTTGCGTTCTTCTACCTCTCTTGGTGTGTTTGCCGAATCTGCGTTTGTTGCATCTTTTGAGCCCAGAGATGTTTCTCATGCTCTTTCTGATTTTAATTGGATTAATGTTATGCAAGAAGAGCTTGAGAACTTTGTCCGCAATCGGGTTTGGACACTAGTTGAGCCGCCACCAGGATGCAACCCCATAGGCACCAAGTGGGTATTCAAGAACAAACAAGGTGAAGATGGGGTTGTGGTGCGCAACAAAGCTCGACTAGTTGCCCAGGGTTTTTGCCAAAAAGAGGGTATTGACTTTGAAGAAACCTTCGCTCATGTTGCCCGTCTTGAGTCCATTCGTATTCTTCTAGCTTTTGCCGTTTCGAAGGGTTTTAAGCTTTTTCAAATGGATGTCAAGAGTGCTTTTCTGAACGGGTACATAGAAGAGGAGGTTTATGTTAGGCAACCCCCCGGTTTTGAGAACCCTAAGTTTCCTCTGTAGGACCGAAAGTAGCGACCAGAGGGGGGGTGAATGGGCGCCTTAAAAATTCTTTCGAATCAATGGCCTGTTCCCAATACCCAACGCACCTCAGAAGACTAAGCAGCAGAAAATAAACAGATAGCCTAAGTCTAAAGGTATCTAGCCTAGAAGCAACTGAGGTTAAACAGGGAAATACTAAAACAGTGCAACTAGGCAGATGGACAAAGCATGCTAGACATGTCAGGCTAGACTTCTCAATGAAATGATCTACGTATATGTCCAGAGAGATGAGAAGTTACTGTTCAGATTTGTCTCCTGATCAAAGCTTATCGAAGCCTGCTTCGCTGGTCGATGCCTGCTTCGGAGGTTGGTGACGAAGCCTGCTTCGGAGGTCAGTTGCGAAGCTTGTCGAAAATGCCGAAGGTGTTTTAGTCTAGCCTAGTTCGAAGGGACAAGAATCGAAGTATGCTTCGAAGCGAAGTATGACAAAGTCGGAGCCTGCTTCGAAGAATGTACTTCAAAGCCAAGGCTTCGAACACAGCTTCGAACGCAGCTCCAAACCGAGTGCTTCAAAGTTAGACCTTCGAACAGAAAACTTCGAACGCAACATAAATGAACAACCTTCGAATAAAGAAGCGAAGCCTGTCACACGACAGAGACCAAACCGAAGGCTATACTCTACCTTCGAAAAGAGCAAGCTTCGAAAAAAAGAAGCGAAGGCTGACACGCAGCAAAAAAACCAAAGCGAAGCCTAGCAAACTGACAAGCTACGAAGACAACTTCGAAACCTATCGAAGTGTGGACTTCGAACAGCTAGAGCCGGAGTACCTTCGCACTGTCGTTCGAAGTATGCGATGTTGTCCGTTCCAAAAGTACTTCGAAGCTAACAATACAGGACACAGAATGAAGTTCGAAGTTCGAACAAAGCCTTCGAGTATGTCAGATCGAAGCCTGCCTCACGGAGCTGAGGGGCTTCGAACAGAGAGGATGACTTCACCAGAAAACAGCCAGAAAAGTTGCTAGAGCCTGTCAACTTCGATCAAAAAGCTGCGCAGTAGAAGGTAAAAAGCTGGCAGCGAGTACTGTTGCTACAGAGTAGTAGTACTACTTGCACCAGCAAGAACTAGTACTACTTCTTATGAAGAACACACGCAACAGAGGAGCTTCTCAGGAATAAAATCAACACAGCACAACAAACCGAAGCTTCTTGAATCAGAGGAATCAATGCACACGCCTCAACAAAGAACAAAGGATTCAATCTCACAGGAGCAAAGTAAATGCAAGGCAAAAAGGAATGAACCAGTGCCTGGCGGCGCACACAGGAGAGAGAACGTGAGAGGCAAAATGACCCAATAGATTAAAAAGTGAATTCTGGAAGGGGTAGTCCAAACCCTAGGGATTGGGGTCCTATTTATAGGCTGCCCAACACTAGGAATATTCTACCAGCCCCTTAGGGTTTTTACAGACTCAAGAATAAAGGAAAAGACTCTACTGCCCTTAGGTATTTTTACAGACACGACTGACTGACTCTGGGCCTAGAGATACAAATGACTTATCCGGAAGCTAAGCTTTTGTAGCGACTATGACTTCTCTTCTGGACAGTCGGATACAAGATCGATGGTCGTCAGTTTTGCACCAAAACTGACAAAGCCTCCACCGACTTTGCACCAGGTACCCGGATTGGGCCGGCCCGACTCCGCAGCTCTCTCAGCCCGGCAATCGCTCACCGCCCGTGTACCTGAGTCAGTCCTGGTCAATAGCCCAGTGGCTCTTCTACTGCTTCTTGTCCATGTACCCGGATTGGGCCAGCCCGACTTCATAGCCTCCTCTGCCCGACAGTCGCTTGCTGCCCGTGTACCTGAGTCACACGCGGCCCATGAAACAGCAGATCTCCTCTCTTCTTCTGTCCTCTTTGACTATCGTTGACAATGACTCATCACATCTGGAGCCATGAGGCCCATGCTATTCAGCATGGCTCCTCAATCTCCCCCTTGATGAGTGCATTGTCAACACTCCTCTTCTTCAGCTTTTCAGCACCCGCGAACAAATGTGGAAACACGAAAACAAAACACAAGAAAACAAAGAAGAAGAAAAAAATAAGGTAAAAAGTTTAATCCTAATGACCAAAAGCCGAACAAAAACAAGAAGCGGTCATTATGGTTAACCAAAACGTAAAAGCTCAAAAATGAGTGCGATTTCAGAACAACAAGGATATCAACAGAGTAAAAACTCCCCCTTAAACTCTGATCCCAAAATTTCTCCCCCTTGTTGACAAGTGAACTCATCAAGCACTCAATAGAGACACAGACTCCCCCTGAAATGCAACTCCCCCTCAAAATATGCAGTGAATTCAACTGGAGTGCAGAAGGAGTGTAGAAAGCATGCTTCTCAGATATGATTGACTGCAATTACAACATCTAACAGATACGGCAAAAGACATACTGTAACGATACATGGCATGATCAGTGCAACAGATGATATCTAAAGAAAGTCATTTGCACATGTTCCAATAAACAAGCAAGGTAAAGCATGAGATGCAAAAGCTAACTGATATCTACCAAGATAAGCATTGTCCAAAAACAAAGTGCTTCAACAAACTTGTTATCAATGCAATTTTCAAGCTTTTCCTTTTTCCTTTTTCATTTTTTTTGCCAGGGGTTATTTGCATGTCAAACCTTATGCTGACCGACCAAGTCAAGCCTAGGCCAGAACTGGACCATCAGAAGCTTAAGACATTGGTCTTGGCATACACTACAGTGTCCTAGTTCATACCAAAGTGCTATGGTACGCAGTCCAGAACAATGCAATGCGACAAGACAAACCCACCTGGATCTTTTCAATTTTAAGCATAAAAAGGCATGGAATTTTCATTGTTCTCGAATTTTCATCATTTGTATAGCACATTTCCATGATTAAAGCACACAGATGTCCAAGTTGCATATTTGCATCCAAGTCAGGAACTAGCTACGAGGCATGTAACAGATAGCAAAAGCATTCAGCCTACACAAGCTAGTTACAGAAGCAATGGTGATTAAGTTTTCAAGTTTAAAGCATAAAAGCCATGCATATGACAGATATCAGACATATCATTTGAACTGAAGCAAAGCATGATCATCGACAAGTAATCAAAAGCATGTACCAGCTAGAATAAGTAAAGCAGTTCAATCATATAACAGAAGCAGGCTCAAAAGTGTGATATGTGAATATGTATGATATGAACACACACAAAAGGACTCAAGAAAAGAGTAAAGAAGAAAGAAAACTGACGCAAACTATCCTAGAAAGGATACACAACTCCCAAATCCCCTCGTAAACGCTCAAAAGTAGACTGATCTAGGGGTTTGGTGAAAATGTCAGCCAACTGATGATGGGTATCAACATGAACAAGGTCAATGACACCTTTCTCATATTGATCCCGCAAAAAGTGAAAGCGCACATCAATGTGTTTGGTTTTTGAATGGAGACATGGGTTTTTCCCTACACTAATTGCACTAGTGCTGTCGCAAAACAAGGGAACTCTGGTAGGAAAGAACAACCCAAAATCTCGCAGAGTGGAGATCATCCAAACCAACTGTGAGCAGCAGCTAGCAGCAGCTACATACTCAGCCTCTGTGGTCGAAAGAGCAACTCCAGATTGCTTTCGAGAAGACCAAGAGACAAGAGAAGAACCAAGAAACTGGCAAGTAACGGAAGTCGACTTGCGATCCAACCGGCACCCACTGAAGTCGGCATCCGAAAATCCAGATAAATCGAGAGAAGATGATGTTGAATAGAAAAGACCAAGATCGGGCGCATAAGTAAGATACCTGAATATGCGCTTGACAGCTTGCCGATGAGACGCGCGTGGTGAAGACTGGAAACGCGCGCAAAGTACCACGGCGAACTGTATGTCCGGTCTTGTTGCCGTCAAGTACAACAGCGAACCGATCATCCCTCGAAACTCCCTTTCATTGACCTTGACGCCGCTCTCATCCTTGTCCAGACCCCCAGAAGTGCCCATCGGGGTCATCTGTGGCTTCAATTCACCACCAAAGTCAAATTTCTTTAACATATCACGAGTGTACTTACCTTGGTGGATGAAGGTGTCGTCCTTGGTCTGCTTGATCTGGAGCCCTAAGAAGTACTTGAGCTCACCCATGAGGCTCATCTCAAACTCACTGTGCATCTGCTCAGAAAACTTGGACACAAGATCATTAGTAGTACCGCCAAAAATAATATCGTCCACGTAAATCTGAGCAACTAAGAAGTCTGAAGCAACTCTGAGCAAAAAGAGAGTTTTGTCCACAGAACCCATCACAAATCCCTTCCCCAACAAAAATTGTTTTAACCGGTCATACCAAGCCCTGGGGGCTTGCTTCAACCCGTATAAAGCTTTGTGCAACTTAAAAACATGTCGAGGAAACTTAGGGTTCTCAAAACCGGGGGGTTGCCTAACATAAACCTCCTCTTCTATGTACCCGTTCAGAAAAGCACTCTTAACATCCATTTGAAAAAGCTTAAAACCCTTCGAAACGGCAAAAGCTAGAAGAATACGAATGGACTCAAGACGGGCAACAGGAGCGAAGGTTTCTTCAAAGTCAATACCTTCCTTCTGGCAATAACCCTGGGCAACTAGTCGAGCCTTGTTGCGCACCACAACCCCATCCTCACCTTGTTT
Organism: Zizania palustris; assembly: GCA_019279435.1. Taxonomy (NCBI): domain Eukaryota; kingdom Viridiplantae; phylum Streptophyta; class Magnoliopsida; order Poales; family Poaceae; genus Zizania; species Zizania palustris. The sequence continues at coordinate 23,042,555 of JAAALK010000288.1, forward strand.
GTTCTTGAATACCCACTTGGTGCCTATGGGGTTGCATCCAGGGTGGCGGCTCAACTAGTGTCCAAACCCGATTACGGACAAAATTCTCAAGCTCTTCTTGCATAGCATTAATCCAATTAGAATCAGAAAGAGCATGAGAAACGTCTCTGGGCTCAAAAGATGCAACAAACGCAGATTCAGCAAACACAGCAAGAGAGGCAGAAGAACGCAAAGTTCTCTCAGTCAAATCACCAATGATGAGCTCTGAGGGATGGTCACGCTGAACTGCTCGGGTTCCCTGGTGATCTGAAGTCACCTCACCAGAGTCAGCAGCTGGCACCTCTGGACTCGACTGAGGGGGCTCGATCGAAGTGGAAGAAGTGATCAGAGGTCCGCCCTCATCCTCAGTCGAAGTCTCAGAATGTGTGGGCTCTGCCGGGGGTGCAGAAGGCCCACCCTCATCAGCAGCTGGAGTATCCTCATCTTCCTCGAAGATGGACTCTCCGAGCTCATCATCACCAGAAAACTCAAAAGAAGGAGTCAAAGAAGGCAAGGACTCATCAAATGAAACCTCACAAGTCTCGACAAGCAGTTGGGATTCGAGGTTCCAAACACGAAAACCTCGAGAATGCAAAGCGTAGCCAAGAAAAACACCATCCCAGCAACGAGACTCAAACTTGTCCAAGTGCCCTCCCTTCTTGAGCACAAAGCACTTGCAGCCAAACGCTCGCAAGTGGCTCACCTAGGGCTGTCTGCCGAACCGCAGTTCATAGGATGTCTTACCAAGGTAAGCTCTAAGAAAGATGCGGTTGGCCAGATAGCAAGCCGTGTTCATGGCTTCAGCCCAAAAATGCCTAGGAGTCCTGTGCTCATCGAGCATCGTCCTGGCCATCTCAACTAGCGTGCGGTTTTTTTCGTTCCACAACGCCATTCTGTGGGGGAGTGTAAGGAGAAGAAAACTAATGGTCCAGACCCTTATCACTACAAAAGCCGACGAACTGAGAGTTCTTGAACTCAGAGCCGTTGTCGGAGCGAATTGCTCGCATCCGACCATTGTTCTCATTCTTCAGCTTCAAAATCAGGTCATGAACAAACTGAAACGTTTCATCCTTAGACTCCAAAAAGAAAACCCACGAGAATCGAGAAAAGTCGTCAACAATCACAAGTGCATACCACTTCCCACCGACTGAACGTACTCGAGCTGGACCAACAGTGTCCAAGTGTAAAAGCTCGCCCGGATACGAAGTCATCACCTGAGTCACAGGTGAGTGAGAAGCGACAACCATTTTCCCATGACGACAGGGATGACAAACTAAATCCTTCTCCATCTTAAGCTTGGGCAATCCTCGGATGAGGTCCATAGAGCTCAACCTGACTAGCAGATCAAAACTCAAATGACCGAACCTCCTATGCCACTTCCAGAGCTCAGAGGAGGATCCAGCAATCAAACAGCGAGAAGGGCCAAAAGAACTAGAGAAGTCAATTCGAAAAACTTTACCAAAAGGTAAAATCTGGCAAATCAAAGACCCTCTAGAATCAACCACAGAAGAATTTCCCTTCTTAAAACGCACTTCCAAACCATCCTCAAGAAGTTGCGAAACAGAAATCAAGTTGAAGTTCAAATTTTTAACCAAAGCAACATTCTTCAAAGAGAAATGATCTGAAATGCGAATTGAGCCTATGCCACTTACTTTCCCTTGACCGTTGTTCCCGAACGTGATGTATTCTTTGGAGCTCGGGGGAGTGAGACTGGAGAACCATCTGCGATGTCCCGTCATGTGGCGAGAGCATCCTGAGTCCATGATCCAAACATCCTCCAGTCCCCGGTCCTGCACAATCAGTGGCTGTAAGTGGGAGCAAATGGTCCGGCACCAGGTTTAGCAAAAGAGCTAAACCAGTGTCGAGCCATCTGCTCAAAAGATGGAAAGCGAAAACCATCAAAGGAGTTTGGACCAAAACGCGGCTCAAAACGCGGTCCTCGGTTCTGCCTAACCCTACGGCCACGAGGTCCAGGACCGTAGCCAACACGGTCTGGAGCTCTGCCGGAACGGACACCACCAACTAGAGCACGGGCAAGAAAGTCGTCTCCTCTACCACCACCTACACGACGCGGCCTGGCCTCCAGCCTCTCCCCGCACCGAGGAACACGCAGTCTACCACCCTGCTGGTAGAACTGCTCCTGATCACTACGAGCCCTCTCTGCTCTCTCAACCCGCTTCCTCCTGAAGCAGAATTCCGCAAGATGTCCATCTCTCTGACAATACTCACAATGATAGGTGGGCTTCTTGGGATGTGGTTGAGGCTTGGGATGTTTGGGCTTGGTAGTGTTTGGTGTGGTCTTCTTGGTTGAGAGGGTCCAGAAAGAGAGTCTAGAGAAGAGTGGAGGTGTTTGGGCTTAGGAACCCAGATAGGCTTCTTGGGTGGAGCTTTGGGTGGTTCATGAATCACCCCATCCTTGGGCTGACAAGCCTGGGAGGACTCAGTGGAGTGAGTCTTGGGGTATCTCTGCTCAGGAGTCATTTTACTCCACTCCACTGCCCGGCTAATGGCACTCTCAAAGTCAGCCTTGGTGTAGGTGTAACCTACCCTAAACCCATCCTGCCTCTTGAACTGCTGGATCATCATGCCAAGTTGTGGCTCTCTGGCACTGATCCAACTCAGGATAGAACGGAGGTAAAAGTTCTCATTCTGAGAGTCTGCTAGCTCCTCTCTCAAGGAAGCTAGAACCTCCACCTGAGACAAGCAGGTCTCACACTCACTCTCTACTTGGATAGACTTTTCGGCTTTCAGCTTGATCAACTCCATTCTAAGAGACAGACAGTTCTCACAGACAGTGGGTGGAACTGACAATGTCTCAAGCTCTAGCCTAGTCTGCGCAAGCTCAGCTCTCAACCTCTCCAAATCACCCAACTGTTCATCGCCCTTGGATTTCAGCTCAGCTAAGACAGCCAGATGAGATGGACAATCAACACAGGGTGCGACGACAGTGGCTTGAGCATCTTTCAGCTCCAGCTGAGCGCTTTCAAGCTCAGTGGCCAAAGCGTCCCTCTCATCAACCCTTTCTGTGTACCTGGACTTCAGAGTCGACAGGTCACACAGAAGCACCTCACACTTCGGGCACTCACTGCTATCACCCAAGCAAGGGGAAGAAGATAGACTCTCAATTCTGTCGTTGGCCACGGCAAGCTCACTCTCTAACTCATCTATCCTCTTCTTAGCCCCCCTAAGCAGTTTTTCCCGATACTTTAACTCCTGACGATTGCTCTCAAGTAATCAACAATTTCTCGTTCATAAGATGATACCTTGTTGTCGTCGTCGGAGTCGTCGGAGGAGCTCTTTTCTTCCTTATCCCCAAGAGCCATTGAGCAGAAGCTCTTGCGGGATCTTCGGTGCTGGTGTGAGCGGCTCTTCGGCTTGTCTCCGAAGGCCATGAAGCAGAGGCCCGCCGGATCGTCCTTGTCCTTCCCTTCCTGATGGCGATCTCCTCATCGCTTGAGCTCGATGAAGAGGAAGAAGACGTGGACTGCTTGGAGTAGCTCTTCTCCATCTCGGCGAAGAAGGCCTTGTCGCGCTTCTTGTTCTCTCGCCGGTAGTCCTTTAGGGCCTTCTTGAAGAAACGGGTCTTCGGCTTGCCCTTGTTGAAGGATGAGCTCTCATGCTTGCCGGAGTCGTGGAAGCTGCCACCGGTGCCCTTCTTGTGTCCATTGCGCTTGGGGCAGTCGGCGATGAAGTGTCCTGGATCACCACACTCAAAGCATCCGGATTTTGTGCCGTGTCTTTTGAACATTCTCTTGTCATAGACACGACGCACCCGGTTGTTAAACAGACACAAATCATCATCTCCCAAAGACTCAAGTTGGTCCTCAGTGATAGACATCAAAGAGAACCCAACACAGCTCACAACAGAGGGATCAACAGAAGGTGTAGCAAGGGCCAGGGATTTTGATCCAGAACCAGTGAGATTTGATCTCAACTGGATATCTACCTCAGTGGCCTTCAGCTTGCTAAATAACTCAGAAATGGTCAAGGTATCGTAAGAAGTGCTCTCAACGATAGAGGATACCTTGATCTCCCAGATCTTTGGGTCCAAGGTATGGAGAACCTTGAGCGCCTGCTCATGATCTGAGACTAACTGAGCACCCTCAGCCTTGTTGTCCCGAAGCTTGTTTATGATCGACTGAAAATGACCAAACAAAGCCTCAACATATTCACCCGGCTTCTGTGTGAAATTCTCATATTCACGCCGGTAGGTCTGATAGAGCCGAGCCTTGACCTGTGCTGTTCCCTCATGGTGTGCCTTGAGGGTAGCCCAGATCTCTCTCGCAGTGGAGAGATGACTCACACGCTCAAACTCAGTGGGACCTAAACCAGAAAACAGAATGTTCACAGCCTTACTGTTGCTCAGATGCTGAGCAATGATACCAGCAGTACCCTGCTCAGTAACTGGCAATATGACAAACGTGGTGTGAACGCAAATATCCCAAATGTCCGAACCCTGGCTCATAAGATAGGCTCGCATGCGAGTCTTCCAATAGTTATAGCCATAGGCTTCCAAGGACGGGACCTTGCCAGGAGAAGTCATGGTCACTACTGGGGTTTAGAACCGATTAAGGTATGGAAAAACCCTAACCAGGCTCTGATACCACTTGTAGGACCGAAAGTAGTGACCAGAGGGGGGGTGAATGGGCGCCTTAAAAATTCTTTCGAATCAATGGCCTGTTCCCAATACCCAACGCACCTCAGAAGACTAAGCAGCAGAAAATAAACAGATAGCCTAAGTCTAAAGGTATCTAGCCTAGAAGCAACTGAGGTTAAACAGGGAAATACTAAAACAGTGCAACTAGGCAGATGGACAAAGCATGCTAGACATGTCAGGCTAGACTTCTCAATGAAATGATCTACGTATATGTCCAGAGAGATGAGAAGTTACTATTCAGATTTGTCTCCTGATCAAAGCTTATCGAAGCCTGCTTCGCTGGTCGATGCCTGCTTCGGAGGTTGGTGACGAAGCCTGCTTCGGAGGTCAGTTGCGAAGCTTGTCGAAAATGCCGAAGGTGTTTTAGTCTAGCCTAGTTCGAAGGGACAAGAATCGAAGTATGCTTCGAAGCGAAGTATGACAAAGTCGGAGCCTGCTTCGAAGAATGTACTTCAAAGCCAAGGCTTCGAACACAGCTTCGAACGCAGCTCCGAACCGAGTGCTTCAAAGTTAGACCTTCGAACAGAAAACTTCGAACGCAACACAAACGAACAACCTTCGAATAAAGAAGCGAAGCCTGTCACACGACAGAGACCAAACCGAAGGCTATACTCTACCTTCGAAAAGAGCAAGCTTGGAAAAAAAGAAGCGAAGGCTGACACGCAGCAAAAAAAACCAAAGCGAAGCCTAGCAAACTGACAAGCTACGAAGACAACTTCGAAACCTATCGAAGTGTGGACTTCGAACAGCTAGAGCCGGAGTACCTTCGCACTGTCGTTCGAAGTATGCGATGCTGTCCGTTCCAAAAGTACTTCGAAGCTAACAATACAGGACACAGAATGAAGTTCGAAGTTCGAACAAAGCCTTCGAGTATGTCAGATCGAAGCCTGCCTCACGGAGCTGAGGGGCTTCGAACAGAGAGGATGACTTCACCAGAAAACAGCCAGAAAAGTTGCTAGAGCCTGTCAACTTCGATCAAAAAGCTGCGCAGTAGAAGGTAAAAAGCTGACAGCGAGTACTGTTGCTACAGAGTAGTAGTACTACTTGCACCAGCAAGAACTAGTACTACTTCTTATGAAGAACACACGCAACAGAGGAGCTTCTCAGGAATAAAATCAACACAGCACAACAAACCGAAGCTTCTTGAATCAGAGGAATCAATGCACACGCCTCAACAAAGAACAAAGGATTCAATCTCACAGGAGCAAAGTAAATGCAAGGCAAAAAGGAATGAACCAGTGCCTGGCGGCGCACACAGGAGAGAGAACGTGAGAGGCAAAATGACCCAATAGATTAAAAAGTGAATTCTGGAAGGGGTAGTCCAACCCTAGAGATTGGGATCCTATTTATAGGCTGCCCAACACTAGGAATATTCTACCAGCCCCTTAGGGTTTTTACAGACTCAAGAATAAAGGAAAAGACTCTACTGCCTTTATGTATTTTTACAGACACGACTGACTGACTGTGGGCCTAGAGATACAAATGACTTATCCGGAAGCTAAGCTTTCGTGGCGACTACGACTTCTCTTCTGGACAGTCGGATACAAGATCGATGGTCGTCAGTTTTGCGCCGAAACTGACAAAGCCTCCACCGACTTTGCACCAGGTACCCGGATTGGGCCGGCCCGACTCCGCAGCTCTCTCAGCTCGGCAATCGCTCACCGCCCGTGTACCTGAGTCAGTCCTGATCAACAGCCCAGTGGGTCTTCTACTGCTTCTTGTCCATGTACCCGGATTGGGCCAGCCCGACTTCGTAGCCTCCTCTGCCCGACAGTCGCTTGCTGCCCGTGTACCTGAGTCACACGCGGCCCATGAAACAGCAGATCTCCTCTCTTCTTCTATCCTCTTTGACTATCGTTGACAATGACTCATCACATCTGGAGCCATGAGGCCCATGCTATTCAGCATGGCTCCTCATCCTCGACATGTTTTTAAGTTGCAAAAAGCTTTATACGGGTTGAAGAAAGCCCCAGGGCTTGGTATGACCGTTGAAGCAATTTTTATTGGGAAGGGCTTTGTGATGGGTTCGGTGGATAAAACTCTTTTCTTGCTCAGAGATGCTTCAGATTTTTAGTTGCTCAGATTTACGTGGACGATATTATTTTTGGCAGTACTACTAATGATCTTGGTCCCTCAGAGATGCTTCAGATTTTTAGTTGCTCAGATTTACGTGGACGATATTATTTTTGGCAGTACTACTAATGATCTTGTGTCCATGTTTTCTGAACAGATGCACAGTGAGTTTGAGATGAGCCTCATGGGTCAGCTAGGGTACTTCTTAGGGCTCCAGATCAAGCAGACCAGGACGTCAACCTTCATCCACCAAGGTAAGTACACTCGCGACAATGCTTAAGAAATTTGACTTTGGTGGTGAATTGAAGCCGCAGGATGACCCCGATGGGCACATCTGGGGGTCTGGACAAGGATGAGAGCAGCATCAAGGTCAATGAGAGGGAGTTTCGAGGGATGATCGGTTCGCTGTTGTACTGACAGCGACCAGACCGGACATTCAGTTCGTTGTGGGACTGTACGCGCGCTTCCAGTCTTCACCCCGCGCGTCTCACCGGCAGGCTGTCAAGCGCATCTTCCAGGTATCTCACTTATGCGCCCGATCTTGGTCTTTTCTATTCAGCATCATCTTCTCTCGATTTATCTGGCTTTTCGGATGCCGATTTTGGTGGGTGCCGGTTGGATCGCAAGTCGACTTCCGGTACTTGCCAGTTTCTTGGTTCTTCACTTGTCTCTTGGTCTTCTCGAAAGCAATCTGGAGTTTCTCTTTCGACCACAGAGGCTGAGTACGTAGCTGCTGCTAGCTGCTGCTCATAGTTGGTTTGGATGATTTCCACTCTACGAGATTTTGGGTTGTTCTTTCCTACCAGGGTTCCATTGTTTTGCGACAGCACCAATGCTATTAGTGTAGGGAAAAAACACGTGTCTCCATTCCAAAACCAAACACATTGATGTGCGCTTTCACGTCTTGCGGGATCAATATGAGAAAGGTGTCATTGACCTTGTTCATGTTGATACCCATCATCAGTTGGCTGATATTTTCACCAAACCCCTAGATCAGTCTACATTTGAGCATTTACGAGGGGATTTGGGTGTTGTGGTATCCTTTTTAGGATATTTTGCGTCAGTTTTCTTTCTTCTTTACTCTTTTCTTGAGTCTTTTTGTGTGTGTTCATATCTTGCATATTCACATATCACACTTTTGAGCTTGCTTCTGGTTATATGATTGAACTGCTTTACTTATTCTAGCTGTACATGCTTTTGATTACTTGTCGATGATTATGCTTTGCTTCAGTTCACTGATATGTCTGATATCTGTCATATGCATGGCTTTTATGCTTTAAATTTGAAAAATGATCACCATTGCCTCTGGTAACTAGCATGGGTAGGCTGACTGTTTTTGCTATCTGTTACATGCCTTGTAGCTCGTTCCTGACTTAGATGCAAACATGCAACTTGGACATCCTTCTGGTTTAAAAAAACATGGAAATATGCTATAAAAATCAAGAAAAATGAAAATTCCATGCCTCTTTATGCATAACTTGTAAAGATCCAGGTGGGTTTGCTTTGTCGCATTGCATTGTTCTGGACTGCATACCATAGCACTTTGGTATGAACTGGACAATGTAGTGTATGCCAAGACCAATGTCTTAGCTTCTGATGGTCCAGTTCTGGCCTAGGCTTGACTTGGTCGGTCAGCGTGAGGTTTGACACGCAAATAACCCCTGGCATTAATGAAAAAGAGAAAAGAAAAAGCTTGAACATTGAAATGATAACAAGTTTGCTGAAGCACTTTGTTTTGGACAATGCTTATCTTGGTAAATATCAGTTAGTCTTTTGCATCTCATGCTTTACCTCGCTTGTTTACTGGAAAATGTGGTGATGCTTTTGTTTGCAAAAACTGAAAAATGCGTGCTAATGACTTTCCTTAGATATCATCTGTTGCACTGATCATGCATGTGTCTTAGACAGTATGTCTTTTGCTATACTTGTTAGATGTTGTAATTGCAGTCAATCATATTTGAGAAGCATGCTTTCTACACTCCACATGCACTCCAGTTGAATTTACTGCATATTTTGAGGGGGAGTTGCATTTCAGGGGGAATCTGTGTCTCATTTGAGTGCTTGATGAGTTCACTTGTCAACAAGGGGGAGAAAATTTGGGATCAGAATTTAAGGGGGAGTTCTTACTCTGTTGATATCCTTGTTGTTCTGAAATCGCACTCATTTTGAGCTTTTACGTTTTGGTTAACCATAATGACCACTTCTTGATTTTGTTCAGCTTTTGGTCATTAGGGTTAAACTTTTACCTTATTTTCTTCTTCTTTGTTTTTCTTGTGTTTTGTTTTCGTGTTCCACATTTGTTCGTAGGTGCTGAAGAGCTGAAGAAGAGGAGTGTTGACAATGCACTCATCAAGGGGGAGATTGAGGAGCCATGCTGAATAGCGTGGGCCTCATGGCTCCAGAAGTGATGAGTCATTGTCAACGATAGTCAAAGAGGACTGAGAAGAATGAAGATCTGCTGTTTCATGGGCCGCGTGTGACTCTGGTACACGGGCAGCGAGCGACTGTCGGGTAGAGGAGGCTACTAAGTTGGGCTGGCCCAATCCGGGTACATGGGCTAGAAGCAGTAGAAGACCCACTAGGCTGTTGACCAGGGTTGACTCAGGTACACGGGCGGTGAGTGATTGCCGGGCTGAGAGAGCTGCGGAATTGGGCCAGCCCAATCCGGGTAGCTAGTGCAAAGTCGGTGGAGGCTTTGTCAGTTCGGCGCAAACTGACAACCGTTGATCTTGTATCGGACTGTCCAGAAGAGAAGCCATAGTCGCTATGAAAGCTTAGCTTCCGGATAGTCATCTGTATCTCTAGGCCCACAGTCAGTCAGTCGTGTCTGTAAAATTCCTAAGGGCAGTAGAGTCTTTTCCTTCATTCCCGCGTCTGTAAAAAACCCTGAGGGCTGGTGGAATATTCCTAGTGTTGGGCAAGCCTATAAATAGGACCCCAATCCCTAGGGTTAGGTTACCCTTTGGCCGAAATCAATACTACTCCTTTGGGTCATTTTTTGTCTCTTGCACTTTCTCTTCCTTTCCTGTTCATGTGTGGGCACCGCCAGGATAATTGTTGATGTTCATCTATTTTGTTCCCTGCTGTTAGATATTCTATTCCTTCTATTTCGTGTGATGCATCCCATTTAATGGCTTTGCAATTTCGGTTTGCTCCAGCGAGTTTTGTCCTGATTTTGAGGGCTTCGGATTGCTTCTGTTGCGTGTGTTCTTCACGCAAGTAGTACTAGTTCTTGCTGTTGCAAGTAGTACTACTACACTCTAGCACAGTACACTAGTACCAGCTTTTTGCTTTACTGCTCAACTTTTTGATCGAGTTGACAGGACTAAAGTCCCTTTTCTGGCTGTTCTCTGGCGAAGCCCCTTCTCTGTTCGAAGCCCCTCAGCTCCGTGAGGTAGGCTTCGATCTAACATCTTCGAAGGCTTCGCTTGAACTTCGGTCTTCATTTTTGTGTTGTGTCTCTAGCTTCGCAGAACACTTTGCACCTGTCAGCTTCACATACTTCGATAGTCTTTGCGAAGGTGTTCTCAGTCATGAGCTGTTCGAAGTCCGATACTCCGTCAGGCTTCCTGGAGTTAGCTTCGAAGCTTATCTCACTGATAGACTTCGTTTTGGTTTTCTCTGTCACGTGTCAGCTTCGCTTCTCTTTTCGAAGGTCGCTTTTTCGAAGGTAGGAGTGTAGGCTTCGAATTTGGTTTCTCTGTCGTGTGACAGGCTTCGCTTCTTTGTTCGAAGGTTGTCCGTCTGTGCGTTGCGTTCGAAGTATTCTGTTCGGAGGATAGGCTTCGAAGCACTCGGTTCGAAGCTAGCTTCAATACTTCCGTACATCGCTTCGAAGCATACTTCGCTCCCGGCCACTTCGAACTAGGCTAGACCAAAACATACCTTCGGCATTTTTCACAACAGCCTTCGGCAGGCTTCGCAACTAACCCTTGAAGCAGGCTTCGACTAGCGAAGTAGGCTTCGACCACCGAAGCAGACCTCGACGGGCGAAGCAGGCTTCGCCAAGTTCCAAACAGGAGACAAATCTGAACAGTAACTTCTCATCTCACTTTATATATATTTAGATCATTTCATTGAGAAGTTTGGCCTGACATGTCTAGTATATTTTGTTTATCTGCCTAGTTGCACTGCTTTGGTAGTTCTCTGTTTAACATCAGTTGATTCTAGGCTAGATACCTTTAGACTTAGGCTATCTGTTCATTTTCTGTTGATTAGTCTTTTGAGGTGCGTTGGGTGTTGGGAACAGGCCATATATTCGAAAGAATTTTTAAGGCGCCCATTCACTCCCCCCTCTGGTCGCTACTTTCGGTCCTACAGAAACTCTTTGAAAGACAACCTAGAAGACGTGACCGATAAGAGATTGAAGTCTTTAGAAGCCATAGAAGTAGACAAGAGGAGAGTAGCTAAACCCTACAATAAGAAGGTTAACCGAAATCGTTTCAAGTGGGTGACTTGTTTGGAAGACGATTTTACCCTTAGGCACTAAGAGTCCCAAGTTTGGTAAATGGTCACCTAGTTGGGGAAGGCCCTTTCAAAATAGACGAAAGCGCTCCCGACAATGCATATGTGTTAGAATCTCTGCAAGGAGAGTGGTTTCGAAGAGCTTTGAATGGTAGATTACTTGAAAAGGTATTTTCCAAGTGTGTGGCAAACAGCGTAAAAGGTGTCGAAAGGCTGATATGGAAGGTGTCGTCTTTAGCTCGTTGTGCTTTTAGTTCACTTAGTTCAATAAAAGGCAAGGGGCATGTGTTGATAGCAAAAAATGGCATCAATGGTTAAGATGTCAAAATATCAATTTTGGTAATTTGGGCCGAAAATACCATGCCAGGTCTTGGCCGAAGCCCTACGGGCCGAGGACCATTGGGCTATGGGCTCCGGAAGCTTTTAGCCAGCCACGGCCTCGCCCAGGAAGCCTTCAGAGGCCCACCCGCCGAAGCTTCGGCCCAAGGAGCAGCTTCGGCAGGCTTGGCCGAAAGCCACTTCGGGCAGCGATAGAGTGGACCCAATTCCGGCTAAGTGTTATCTCTATTCAGCCGAATTATATCAGAAGATAGAAAGTCTAGCCCCGATAAAGTAGAGGTGAAGCCAGTTCAGAGGACCCCAACAAAATCAACCACAAAACCCTAGTTTTGCATCGCATTTACTTTATCTTTACTTTTCTGTAATCTTCGTTGGTTTGCCGGAAGCCCTCGACGGCTACCCTCGGAACAGTGGGTAATCCTTGTTACTTTGCTTGTGAAGTAT
>JAAALK010000288.1:23055549-23075762 GCA_019279435.1 Zizania palustris
TCTTCTCTCGATTTATCTGGCTTTTCGGATGCCGATTTTGGTGGGTGCCGGTTGGATCGCAAGTCGACTTCCGGTACTTGCCAGTTTCTTGGTTCTTCACTTGTCTCTTGGTCTTCTCGAAAGCAATCTGGAGTTTCTCTTTCGACCACAGAGGCTGAGTACGTAGCTGCTGCTAGCTGCTGCTCATAGTTGGTTTGGATGATTTCCACTCTACGAGATTTTGGGTTGTTCTTTCCTACCAGGGTTCCATTGTTTTGCGACAGCACCAATGCTATTAGTGTAGGGAAAAACACGTGTCTCCATTCCAAACCAAACACATTGATGTGCGCTTTCACTTCTTGCGGGATCAATATGAGAAAGGTGTCATTGACCTTGTTCATGTTGATACCCATCACAGTTGGCTGATATTTTCACCAAACCCCTAGATCAGTCTACATTTGAGCATTTACGAGGGGATTTGGGTGTTGTGTATCCTTTTTAGGATATTTTGCGTCAGTTTTCTTTCTTCTTTACTCTTTTCTTGAGTCTTTTTGTGTGTGTTCATATCTTGCATATTCACATATCACACTTTTGAGCTTGCTTCTGTTATATGATTGAACTGCTTTACTTATTCTAGCTGGTACATGCTTTTGATTACTTGTCGATGATTATGCTTTGCTTCAGTTCACTTGATATGTCTGATATCTGTCATATGCATGGCTTTTATGCTTTAAATTTGAAAAATGATCACCATTGCCTCTGGTAACTAGCATGGGTAGGCTGACTGTTTTTGCTATCTGTTACATGCCTTGTAGCTCGTTCCTGACTTAGATGCAAACATGCAACTTGGACATCCTTCTGGTTTAAAAAAAACATGGAAATATGCTATAAAAATCAAGAAAAATGAAATTCCATGCCTCTTTATGCATAACTTGTAAAGATCCAGGTGGGTTTGCTTTGTCGCATTGCATTGTTCTGGACTGCATACCATAGCACTTTGGTATGAACTGGGACAATGTAGTGTATGCCAAGACCAATGTCTTAAGCTTCTGATGGTCCAGTTCTGGCCTAGGCTTGACTTGGTCGGTCAGCGTGAGGTTTTGACACGCAAATAACCCCTGGCATTAATGAAAAAGAGAAAAGAAAAAGCTTGAACATTGAAATGATAACAAGTTTGCTGAAGCACTTTGTTTTGGACAATGCTTATCTTGGTAAATATCAGTTAGCTTTTGCATCTCATGCTTTACCTCGCTTGTTTACTGGAAAATGTGGTGATGCTTTTGTTTGCAAAAACTGAAAAATGCGTGCTAATGACTTTCCTTAGATATCATCTGTTGCACTGATCATGCCATGTGTCTTAGACAGTATGTCTTTTGCTATACTTGTTAGATGTTGTAATTGCAGTCAATCATATTGAGAAGCATGCTTTCTACACTCCACATGCACTCCAGTTGAATTTACTGCATATTTTGAGGGGGAGTTGCATTTCAGGGGGAATCTGTGTCTCATTTGAGTGCTTGATGAGTTCACTGTCAACAAGGGGGAGAAAATTTGGGATCAGAATTTAAGGGGGAGTTCTTACTCTGTTGATATCCTTGTTGTTCTGAAATCGCACTCATTTTGAGCTTTTACGTTTTGGTTAACCATAATGACCACTTCTTGATTTTGTTCAGCTTTTGGTCATTAGGGTTAAACTTTTACCTTATTTTTCCTTCTTCTTTGTTTTTCTTGTGTTTTGTTTTCGTGTTTCCACATTTGTTCGTAGGTGCTGAAGAGCTGAAGAAGAGGAGTGTTGACAATGCACTCATCAAGGGGGAGATTGAGGAGCCATGCTGAATAGCGTGGGCCTCATGGCTCCAGAAGTGATGAGTCATTGTCACGATAGTCAAAGAGGACTGAGAAGAATGAAGATCTGCTGTTTCATGGGCCGCGTGTGACTCTGGTACACGGGCAGCGAGCGACTGTCGGGTAGAGGAGGCTACTAAGTTGGGCTGGCCCAATCCGGGTACATGGGCTAGAAGCAGTAGAAGACCCACTAGGCTGTTGACCAGGGTTGACTCAGGTACACGGGCGGTGAGTGATTGCGGGCTGAGAGAGCTGCGGAATTGGGCCAGCCCAATCCGGGTAGCTAGTGCAAAGTCGGTGGAGGCTTTGTCAGTTTCGGCGCAAAACTGACAACCGTTGATCTTGTATCGGACTGTCCAGAAGAGAAGCCATAGTCGCTATGAAAGCTTAGCTTCCGGATAAGTCATCTGTATCTCTAGGCCCACAGTCAGTCAGTCGTGTCTGTAAAAATTCCTAAGGGCAGTAGAGTCTTTTCCTTCATTCCCGCGTCTGTAAAAAACCCTGAGGGGCTGGTGGAATATTCCTAGTGTTGGGCAGCCTATAAATAGGACCCCATCCCTAGGGTTAGGTTACCCTTTTGGCCGAAATCAATACTACTCCTTTGGGTCATTTTTTGTCTCTTGCACTTTCTCTTTCCTTTCCTGTTCATGTGTGTGCACCGCCAGGATAATTGTTGATGTTCATCTATTTTGTTCCCTGCTGTTAGATGATTCTATTCCTTCTATTTCGTGTGATGCATCCCATTTAATGGCTTTGCAATTTTCGGTTTGCTCACAGCGATTTTGTTCCTGATTTTGAGGGCTTCGGATTGCTTCTGTTGCGTGTGTTCTTCACGCAAGTAGTACTAGTTCTTGCTGTTGCAAGTAGTACTACTACACTCTAGCAACAGTACACTAGTACCAGCTTTTTGCTTTTACTGCTCAACTTTTTGATCGAGTTGACAGGACTAAAGTCCCTTTTCCTGGCTGTTCTCTGGCGAAGCCCTTCTCTGTTCGAAGCCCCTCAGCTCCGTGAGGTAGGCTTCGATCTAACATCTTCGAAGGCTTCGCTTGAACTTCGGCTTCATTTTTGTGTTGTGTCTCTAGCTTCGCAGAACACTTTGCACTCTGTCAGCTTCACATACTTCGATAGTCTTTGCGAAGGTGTTCTCAGTCATGAGCTGTTCGAAGTCGATACTCCGTCAGGCTTCGGAGTTAGCTTCGAAGCTTATCTCACTGATAGACTTCGTTTTGGTTTCTCTGTCACGTGTCAGCTTCGCTTCTCTTTTCGAAGGTCGCTTTTTCGAAGGTAGAGTGTAGGCTTCGAATTTGGTTTCTCTGTCGTGTGACAGGCTTCGCTTCTTTGTTCGAAGGTTGTCCGTCTGTGCGTTGCGTTCGAAGTATTCTGTTCGAAGGATAGGCTTCGAAGCACTCGGTTCGAAGCTAGCTTCAATACTTCCGTACATCGCTTCGAAGCATACTTCGCTCCCGGCCACTTCGAACTAGGCTAGACCAAAACATACCTTCGGCATTTTCACAACAGCCTTCGGCAGGCTTCGCAACTAACCCTTGAAGCAGGCTTCGACTAGCGAAGTAGGCTTCGACCACCGAAGCAGACCTCGACGGGCGAAGCAGGCTTCGCCAAGTTCCAAACAGGAGACAAATCTGAACAGTAACTTCTCATCTCACTTTATATATATTTAGATCATTTCATTGAGAAGTTTGGCCTGACATGTCTAGTATATTTTGTTTATCTGCCTAGTTGCACTGCTTTGGTAGTTCTCTGTTTAACATCAGTTGATTCTAGGCTAGATACCTTTAGACTTAGGCTATCTGTTCATTTTCTGTTGATTAGTCTTTTGAGGTGCGTTGGGTGTTGGGAACAGGCCATATATTCGAAAGAATTTTTAAGGCGCCCATTCACTCCCCCTCTGGTCGCTACTTCGGTCCTACAGAAACTCTTTTGAAAGACAACCTAGAAGACGTGACCGATAAGAGATTGAAGTCTTTAGAAGCCATAGAAGTAGACAAGAGGAGAGTAGCTAAACCCTACAATAAGAAGGTTAAACCGAAATCGTTTCAAGTGGGTGACTTGGTTTGGAAGACGATTTTACCCTTAGGCACTAAGAGTCCCAAGTTTGGTAAATGGTCACCTAGTTGGGAAGGCCCTTTCAAAATAGACGAAAGCGCTCCCGACAATGCATATGTGTTAGAATCTCTGCAAGGAGAGTGGTTTCGAAGAGCTTTGAATGGTAGATACTTGAAAAGGTATTTTCCAAGTGTGTGGCAAACAGCGTAAAAGGTGTCGAAAGGCTGATATGGAAGGTGTCGTCTTTAGCTCGTTGTGCTTTTAGTTCACTTAGTTCAATAAAAGGCAAGGGGGCATGTGTTGATAGCAAAAAATGGCATCAATGGTTAAGATTGTCAAAATATCAATTTTGGTAATTTGGGCCGAAAATACACATGTCCCAGGTCTGGCCGAAGCCCTACAGGGCCGAAGGACCATTGGGCTATGGGCTCCGGAAGCTTTTAGCCAGCCCACGGCCTTCGCCCAGGAAGCCTTCAGAGGCCCACCCCGCCGAAGCTTCGGCCCAAGGAGCAGGCTTCGGCAGGCTTGGCCGAAAGCCCACTTCGGGCAGAGATAGAGTTGGACCCAATTCCGGCTAAGTGTTTATCTCTATTCAGCCGAATTATATCAGATTAGATTAGAAGTCTAGCCCCTATAAGTATAGAGGTGAAGCCAGTTCAGAGGCCCCCCAACAAAATCAACCACAAAACCCTAGTTTTGCATCGCATTTACTTTATCTTTACTTTTCTGTAATCTTCGTTGGTTTGCCTGGAAGCCCTCCGACGGCTACCTCGGAACAGTGGTAATCCTTGTTACTTTGCTTGTGAAGTATCTGTTAATCTACGTAATAGATTGATATCGCCTTGTTACTTCGCCTGTGAAATATACACTAATCTACGTAACAAATTGCTACCTTCTCCACTAGTGCAACACTTAGCAGAATTTGGTCATCGGGCCGAATTGGTACTTCGAATCCACTCTGTTGCAGGTTTCTACGTTTGGAGCTACTTCGTCGGAGGTGTCTAGAGCTGATAGATCGGTTTTCGGAGGTTGTTAGAACACCCTTCAGTGAGACTGTTGCTTTGACTGCATGCTCCATCAACAGATTTCATCACGACAGGCTTCGCCACGCTCGTACTCCGCTCTGGATGAAGTCACGCTCGCGCGCTGCGTTTGATTCATTATTCTATGTCTTACTATATTAGAGACTTTGCGCCGAACCGCACTGTTCGGAGGTGATTATCACGTCCAGATCTGTTCGGAGTTCATCTTCGGCCAGATCGGTCCGAACGCCGAAGGGTACCTTTGGCGGGACACTTCGCACCAGATGGCGAAGGTATACTTCGGCGACCCCCTTTACACCATACTTCGAAGCAGATAGGCCCCGACTGGTTTGCTGATTTACTCTGTTAATATATTTCTTTCGGCTAATTGGATTATTTTGTGTGATCTGATTGCCTGGCGACTCTACCTCCCTTACCACGGCTAAGGGTAGTCGGAACGCGACGTCAGTGCTGTGTCACGCTTAGGCTTGTCCCTAAGTATCCACACACTTTTGGATCGTCGAACTGACCCAAGTGCGGGGCACGTTTTCGTGTCAACAGCTCCGCCCACCGAAGAGTCTGGCACGCCGAAGCCCACGAACCGGAGTCCCCAGGACAGCGAGGGCTTCCGGGAGTCCGGACCCTCTAACAGGAGGCTTCGGCCTTATGCGCTTCGCACGGCCAGTCCAGCCAGGCTTCGGCAGAAGCAGGAAGGGCTCGAGGGGCACCCCGAAATTAATAGCCTGGATACTTTTTCAGGGAGTGAGCTAGCTAAACCCTCCGAAGCCCATAAGGGCGATTGGAGAATTCCAATCACCCAGTATTTGAGAGACCCTAGCCAAAGGGTTGATCGGAAGGTTTGGCGATAAGCATTTAAATTTGTGTTGATAGACGACATGCTGTATCGCCGAACCATTGACGGAGTACTGTTAAAGTGTCTAGACCACGAACGATCCCAGGTGGCTACGGGAGAAGTCCATGAAGGGTTTTGTGGCACTCATTAGTGGGCCCAGAAAATGAGTTGGATGCTCAAAAGAGCGGGTTTCTACTGGTCAACTATGACTGATGATTGTTTTAAGTATTATAGAGGGTGTGAAGCATGTCAGAAGTTTGACAATATCCAGTTAGCTCCTGCTTTATTCATCCACCCTATTGTCAAGTCATGGCCGTTCCGAGGTTGGGGGTTTAGACTTCATCGACAAAATTCACCCTCCTTCCTCAAAAAGGGCATCGATTTGTGTTGATGGCGACGGATTACATCACCAAGTGGACCGAGGCCGTGTCTCTCAAGAACATGACTCAAAACGACGTACTTGACTTTATGTTGAAGCACATCATACATAGATTCGGCATTCCTCAAACTCTCACTACAGATCAAGGTATCTCATTTTGTTGTAGCAATTGTGTTAGCTACATCACAGGTTTTGTATGTATGTATATGATAGGTAGAATGAACCTCGATGGGTTCTCTCAGAGGGAGAAAGGGTTTATACTGGTTCGGGCCTCCCCTAGGGGATAATAGCCCTACGTCCAATTTGTGGTGGATTTGGCATGGTATGCCTTGGTGTGGAGAAAATAACCCCAGGGTCTCATGCCCCCTGGAGCGTGTCCCTGTTACAAGGGCTTGGCCCTGCTTTTATAGGCACGCAGGCCAAAGGAAAAGACCAGGATGCCCCCTATGAGCCCTAGGCTCATAGGGGCAGAGAGGGGAAAAGGAGCTAGCTACGGTACAAAAGTGCTTTACAGCTTTACAGACATGTCAGGCAACGTCACATCTTGACCAGCTAGGCGACAAACTATGGGCAGAGGGGCCCCTGGTACGGCTTCTACACTGTAGCGAGGCGTAAATATCTTCTGGGTTCGGAGCAGGGCCGGAGCTCCGAACTGGGGCTCCGGACCAGGGCTCCGAACCGGGGCCTCCGAACCGGGGCCTCTGAACTGGGGGCCTCTGAAATGGGGGCCTCCGAACCGAGGCCTCCGAACTGAGGCCTCTGAACCGTGGCCTCCGAACTAGGGCCTCCGAACCGGGGCCTCCGAACTGGGGAGGGTCCGGAGACTAGTTCTGAGGAGCTCCGAAGGGAGCCCGAAGGCTAACTCCGGACAGGGCTCAAAGGCTAACTCCGAAGAAGGCCCGGAGGCTGGCTTCGAAGTTAGCCTGAGAGCTTCTGGCGGTCTTCAAGGGATCTCGAGGGCTTAGCCTCGGAGGGCTCCGAAGGACCTCGCTCCAGAGGGCTTCGACGGGGCCCTGGGGCTTCGCCCCTACAAGCTCCGACATAAACCTTGAGACTTGGGAACAGTTCTTGGGGAGGAAACAGGCTTCGACAGTGTTGGGCTCCGGGCCGAAGGCTGTCGGAGGCTGGCGTCATTTGGCCCCTGTCTAAGGGAAATATATTCCCCCAACAGTAGCCCCTCGCGTGCAGGCCTTCGGAACGAAGGGGTGCGCGCGCCCTTGGGACAAATGACCGTTACCCTGCGCTGGGCCGCTTCGCCTTCGACGGAGGCCCACTCGGTAGTGGGTTCGGCCCACGACCGTCGGGATTCTTACCGCCTATAAATAGGGGTTACCGCGTGTAGCTTCGGCACGCTCTCATTTGCTTCCTTCTTATTGTCTTACAACCTTCGCTCTCTTCTCCTCTTTGGCTTCGCGCGGAGTGTCCTTCGCTAGCTTCTAGCCCCTCGCGCCGAAGTCCCACCAAAATGCCGAAGAAGGCAGTGGCGTAGCCTTTGGTCTTGGGCTCGAGCTCGGGCTCCGCCCAAATGCTGGCAGCGGCGGCTGCGGCAGCGAAGCCTGCACCCAGGCGACTTGGGCCGAGGGACCTTCGGAAGCCCTCCGACAAATTTGAGCATACACTGGAGATGAGGGCCTCGATTTCTACGGAGGAGTCCATCCGGAGGGCCTGTGAAGGGAGGATTGCGGCGAAGATCCAGCTAAGAGTCCCGGAGAAGTCGGAGGCCATGCCGAGGCCCCGCGCTGACGAAGTGGTTGTGTTCGAGGCCTTCTTCGAAGCCGGCCTCGGGCTGCCAGCAGTCGGGATGCTGAGCGAAGTCTTGAGGGCTTACAACCTCGAGCTTCCTCAACTCTCGCCCAATGCCGTGGCGAGGCTTGCTGTCTTCGAATGGGCCATGAGGGCCGAAGGCTGCAAGGGCCGCACGGACGTCTTCGTCACCCTTCACGACGCCAACTGTAAGTCGAAGCCGAGGGAGGGGACAGACTGCGTCAAGAGGGCGCTGGCCTTCGGCAGCGCAAACTTCCAGCTCCGGAGGGAGTTCCAGGATGCCTTCCCGGCGAGGGCTGTGAACAACAAGTGGTACTCGAAGTGGGACCAGGAATGGTTCTATGCCTCTGTTGGCGTGAACTCTCCCCTTTAGAGTACCAACGCCCACATCTTATACCGACGCGAAGGGGTGGTGAAGACCAGCGAGGACACCCTTCGCTCGAGAATTTTGTTTCTTCGGAGGGTGGCGGCGAAGATGAGCATGAGGGACCTCGCAGAGGAGTTCATCACCCTCCGACTCAGCCCCCTCGCGCGCTCTTGGCTGGAGGGGCTCTTCCAGGCTTCGGACCAAGGGGAACTTCGCGAGTTGGCATTCGATAGCTTCTGTAAGGCTTCAACTCTTTTCACTTTCATACTTCGCAAAACTTCACTCTGACTTGAACTTTTATGAAGCCCACCTCGAAATGAGGACTCCGGAGGAGGCCATTGCGGCGTTGGAGCGCGTCGTTGGGACTCCGACACCTGAGGAGCAGGCCCAGCGCCTTGCTCTGGTGGGGTCCTAGGAGCATTGGAACAGGGTCTGGACCGCGCTTGGCCTCGAGGCGTTCCCTGCTCTACCGGACTTCTCCCACCTCACAACTTCGTCGGCCGGAGCCAAGAGGAAGAGGGGGGATGACGACGATCTTGGGACTTCGAGGGTGCGGTCGGAGGTCCCTGCGACCGAAGCCTCTACCCCGGAGGAGGCAGCGGTGGAGCCCACAAGTGCTCCGACTACCAAGAAGGCAGTGAGGCCTTCGACGACAATGACTTCGGCGACGGAGGCCGACGAGCTCACCCCAGCCATCAAGACCACAGAAGCGTCGACAGCGACAACTTCGGGCGCGAGGGCCGACACGCCACCCTCGCAGCGAAGGGATTGGGGGGCACACATCGCCCCTCCTTCTTTTGAGGACATTTCTGACGAAGGTAGATTCTTTTAACATGCTTCTCTTCAGTACGCGGACCTTGACTTGTTCTTTCTGCAGAGGATGTCGATGCGAGGCCCATCGTGGCGAAGCCGGTAGACGAAGCCGGACCGAAGCCCACCGCGGCGGAGCCAACAGAGGCTTCGGGCAGCAGCGGCAGCGGCAGCGACTCGGAGTCCGAAGGCTCTTCGTCTGAAGAAGATGGAGGCAACGACAGTGGTGAAGGGAACCTTCGAAGCGACGAGGAGGTCGACATGGTGGGCCTAAACGCTGCTTCGCCGAAGCCTGCGCAGGTGGCCGCGGTAGAGGAGATGGTCCATCCCTTCCGGCCGAAGGGTGCCGTGACGGAGGTGGCAATCAACAGCTTCCGCGAGAGCTGCGCAGCTGCGGAGGCACGGGACTTGGTGGCTCAACTTAGCCACTTGAACCCCACGGAGCTCTTCATCAGCGTGAACGAAGCCCTCGTGCGGGTGAGCGGAGCCCTTTGCATCCTTCGAACTATATTTTAGCCTTCGATCAATACTTATGATTTCTTGAATTCTTGCAGGCCTTCGCACTGAACGCAGCAGCTTCGACTTCTGCAGACAGGCGGATGGAGCGACTGTCAGAGGAGAAGGAGGCCCTTCGACGCCAAGTCTCGGTGGAAACCGAGAGGCGAAGGTGGGCTAAGACTTCGGCTGCTAAGGCAGAGGTGGCGAAGGCTGAGGCCGACAAGGCTAAGGAAGCCTTGGCCTCGGAGATGGTTCGGCTCCGCGCGGAGCTCAAGGCTTCGAAGGACGCCGAGGCTCGGTAGGCGAAGGAGAACGCTTCACTCCGAGGACGGGCTCAGAAGCACGAAGACTTCGTCGTGGACAACCTTGGCGAAGCCATCCAAAGCCTGACCGACGTCCTTGAGCAAATAGGGACCGAATGCCGGGCTCCGGACTTCGGCGACCAGGACCCAATTGGGGACCGCGTCGATTTCTTGAAGACGGTGGCTTCGACGGTGGAGCAATCACTGAAGGGCGTCGCCCTCATGGCCGGCCGAGTCGCGGGCCAAGGGGTGTTGCACATGCTTCATGAAGCGGGGTGCAACCACCTCTAGGCAGCAACCTCCGTGACCCCGGTGGCCTTCGGGGGCCAGCACTTGGTGACGCCTCCGCCGGACGTCCGCGGAGCCTGGCGGCGGCTGCAGGAGCCTTGGAAGGAACAAGGCTGCGAAGCAGTCCTCGACCTCCAGAAGGCCCTACGACTTCGCCGATCCAAAGCACCTGCCCCGCCGGACAGGCCTTCGACATCGACACCTCCACCTCCGAAGGTGTAGATCTCCTTAGGCTTCTTTGTAACACTTAGCTGCAGGCTTGTACAAACTTTATCAGCTTATTAATATGAATACGGGGGTTTTTTATACCTGCCCAGGATCAGCCTCCGAATGTTGACTTCGAAGTGCTTGAGGACTCTGAAGAACTTTGACAGTTGTGGGCAGTCCTCGAAGTAGCTAGGTCTGAAGGCCTCCCTCAGTTTAAGCTTCCGACGGGGCCTAGCAGCGAAGCCATCTCCGAAGTAGCTCAGGATTTGCTAGCCGCTGTGAAGGCGGAGTCCCTTCAGAGTTCTTTGTTTTTGCCTTCACGAACGGCCTTAGCAGGTGATGAAGCCTTAGACTTCTCTGCCTTCGACACGGCACCGCCTGCTTTGCTAACTCGGAGCGACCTGCAAAATGGAAGACGAGGTCTGCGGGCTTCGATGCCTGGACGAGCCGGACGTGGGAGAGCAGGCTCCGACAAGGCTTCGTCCAGCCGAGGGGGCCCTGGCCGAAAGAAAGGAAAGCGAGGGTTGGGACCTCGCACTCGATTCTTCTTAGGCTTAGATACAGACTATACGTAGTTTTGTAGTCGAAGTACATTTGTAACATACCTCCCAATTATTATTCAATGGAGTTTATTTGTATTTGCATACTTCGTCTGTATGCTTCGCATTGTTTGATGGCTTCGAATGTTTTAGCTTGTCATGCTCGTATTGCGTGTTACATCCGCACGCCTCGCATACATGCTTCCCCCCTTGCTCGTGGCAGCTAGGGACTTAGCCGTTGCTGGTGCGGGCAATAAAAAATGCGAAGGGGTGCGCCTTTTGGCGGCTTCGGATGCATGGAATTCATTGAGCGAAGGCCTCTTTTGGGCTCCGAACGCGCTAATTTGGTGCGAAGCAAGGCTTCAGCATAACCAAATTAAGCGAAGCATGCTTCGGCATGCTGGGATTTGGATGTTGTGCGCGAGCGAGGCTCCGAAACGTACTTATATTTTAAGCGAAGCATGACTTCGACATGCTTTAATTTTTAGCTTAGATCACGTCACGCGAAGCGAGGCTTCAGTGCGTGTTTAGATAGCGAAGCAAGGCTTCTGGAGCTTGGTCCTGTAGTGAAAAGGATATTTGGTGTGGATTCACCGAACCTGGGATAGTTGAGCCACCTTCGACTCTGAGCCACCTTCGACTCTGGGTCACCTACGACTCTGGGTCACCTTCGACCCTGGGATGCTTCGGGTGCGGAACCTGGAATCCCTGGACGCATCGGGCCAGTGGCCCGGAGTCCTTGGACGCATCGGGCCAGTGGCCCGGAGTCCTTTTAGCCCACTACTACGGGCCCGGAGGCACTGTGTAGCCTTCGGAGGGGTGCTCCGGATTTTGCAAAGCGAAGCGAGGCTTCGCGTTTTAAATAAAGCGAAGCAAGGCTTCGTGTTTTTGATAAGGCGAAGCAAGGCTTCGAATTTTTTCAATAAGACGGGGCAGAAATTTGCTTTAAAGGCGAAGCAGGGCTTCGAATTTCAAGGCTAAGCAGGGCTTCGAACATATATCAAAGTGTTTGCGAAATTGTACATCGAAGTGGTACTTCGGATAGTGGACATACCTCGTAAAGTGACTGGAGGTTGGCCTCGTAGCCCCTGGGGCTTCGACGACCTTCGACGCGTGGAGCGGAGCCCCTTGCCGGAGGGTGAGCTCCGGTATGTGAAGGGTAAGGGAAGGCGAAGATGGCCTTCGGACTGGACCTGAAGCCCCTTGCTGAAGGGTGCGCGAAGCACGAAGCTTCGAAGCTCCCCCCTCAAGCGTACTTGAGGTTGCAGACAGTGGCAGAGAACTTAGCTTTTTGTACTAAGGTCCCCACGGACGGCGCCAACTGTTGTAGCAATTGTGTTAGCTACAGCACAAGTTTTGTATGTATGTATGTATATGATAGGTAGAATGAACCTCGATGGGTTCTCTCAGAGGGAGAAATGGTTTATACTGGTTCGGGCCTCCCCTAGGGGATAATAGCCCTACGTCCAGTTTGTGGTGGATTTGGCATGGTATGCCTTGGTGTGGAGAAAATAACCCTAGGGTCTCATGGCCCCCTGGAGCGTGTCCCTGTTACAAGGGCTTGGCCCTACTTTTATAGGCACGCAGGCCAAAGGAAAAGACCGGAATGCCCCTATGAGCCCTAGGCTCATAGGGGCAGAGAGGGGAAAAGGAGCTAGCTACGGTACAAAAGTGCTTTACAGCTTTACAGACATGTCAGGCAACATCACATCTTGACCAGCTAGGCGACAAACTATGGGCAGAGGGGCCCCTGGTACGGCTTCTACACTATAGCGAGGCGTAAATATCTTCTGGGTTCGGAGCATGGTCGGAGCTCCGAACTAGGGCTCCGGACCAGGGCTCCGAACTGGGGCCTCCGAACCGGGGCCTCCGAACCGGGGCCTTCGAACCAGGGCCTCCGAACCAGGGCCTCCGAATTGGGGGCCTCCGAACCGGGGCCTCCGAACCGTGGCCTCCGAACCGGGGCCTCCGAACCGAGGCCTCCGAACTGGGGCCTCCGAACTGGGGGCCTCCGAACTGGGGCCTCCGAACCGGGGCCTCCGAACCGGGGCCTCCGAACCGGGGCCTCCGAACCGTGGCCTCCGAACCGGGGCCTCCGAACCGGGGCCTCCGAACTAGGGAGGGTCCGGAGACTAGTTCTGAGGAGCTCCGAAGGGAGCCCGAAGGCTAACTCCGGACAGGGC
This sequence comes from Zizania palustris, assembly GCA_019279435.1. NCBI lineage: Eukaryota > Viridiplantae > Streptophyta > Magnoliopsida > Poales > Poaceae > Zizania > Zizania palustris. The sequence goes on from JAAALK010000288.1 coordinate 23,068,653, forward strand.
TCGAAGGCTAACTCCGAAGAAGGCCCGGAGGCTGGCTTCGAAGTTAGCCTGAGAGCTTCTGGCGGTCTTCAAGGGATCTCGAGGGCTTAGCCTCGGAGGGCTCCGAAGGACCCGAACTGGGGCTTCCGAACCGGGGCCTCCGAACCGGGGCCTCCGAACCGGGGCCTCTGAACCGAGGCCTCCGAACTGGGGCCTCCGAACTGGGGGCCTCCGAACCGTGGCCTCCGAACTGGGGCCTCCGAACCGAGGCCTCCGAACCGGGGCCTCTGAACTGGGGGCCTCCGAACTGGGGAGGGTCCGGAGACTAGTTCTGAGGAGCTCCGAAGGGAGCCTGAAGGCTAACTCCAGACAGGGCTCGAAGGCTAACTCCGAAGAAGGCCCGGAGGCTGGCTTCGAAGTTAGCCTGAGAGCTTCTGGCGGTCTTCAAGGGATCTCGAGGGCTTAGCCTCGGAGGGCTCCGAAGGACCTCGCTCCAGAGGGCTTCGACGGGGCCCTGGGGCTTCGCCCCTGCAAGCTCCGGCATAAACCTTGAGACTTGGGAACAGTTCTTGGGGAGGAAACAGGCTTTGACAGTGTTGGGCTCCGGGCCGAAGGCTGTCGGAGGCTGGCGTCATTTGGCCCCTGTCTAAGGGAAATATATTCCCCCAACACATTTGTTTCTAAAAAAGTGAGGGACTTCGCTGAATATTATGGTATTAAGTTGATAAACTCTTCGCCCTACTATGCTCAAGCCAATGGTCAGGCTGAGGCTAGTAATAAAACCATGATTAAGCTCATCAGGAAGAAAATTGAAGAATTCCCTAAAAGGTGGCATGAAGTGCTCTCCGAAGCGCTATGGGCTTGTAGGATTGCAAAGCACGATGCTACCAAAGTTAGTCCATATGAGTTAGTGTATGGACAAGAAGTCATTCTACCTATAGAAGTAGATCCTGGCTGTCTAAGGGTGTTAAAGCAAGATGGCTTATCGGTCGACGAGTAAGAAACACTTTTAAAGACAACCTAGAAGAGGTGACCAATAATAGATTGAAGGCTTTAGAAGCCATAGAAGTAGACAAGAGGAGAGTAGCTAAAGCCTACAATAAGAAGGTTAAACCGAAATCGTTTCAAGTGGGTGACTTGGTTTGGAAGACGATTTTACCCTTAGGCACTAAGAGTACCAAGTTTGGTAAATGGTCACCTAGTTGGGAAGGCCCTTTCAAAATAGCCGAAATCACTCCCGACAATGCATATGTGTTATAATCTCTTCAAGGAGAGCGGTTTCGAAGAGCTTTGAATGGTAGATACTTGAAAAGGTATTTCCCAAGTGTGTGGCAAACAACGTAAAAGGTGTCGAAAGGCCGATATGGAAGGTATCGTCTTTAGCTCGTTGTGCTTTTAGTTCACTTAGTTCACTAAAAGACAGGGGGCATGTGCTGATAGCAAAAAATGGCATCAATGGTTAAGATTGTCAAAATATCAATTTTGGTAATTTGGGTCAAAAATACACATGTCCTGGGTCAGGCCGAAGCCCTACAAGGCCGAAGGACCATTCGGCTATGGGCTCCGGAAGCTTCTAGCCAGCCCACGGCCTTCGGCCAGGAAGCCTTCGGAGGCCCACCCCGCCGAAGCTTCGGCCCAAGGAGTAGGCTTCGGCAGGCTAGACCGAAGGCCCACTTCGGACAGAGATAGAGTTGGACCCGATTTCGGCTAAGTGTTTATCTCTATTCAGCCGAATTATATCAAATTAGATTAGAAGTCTAGCCCCTATAAGTATAGAGGCGAAGCCAGTTCAGAGGCCCCCCAACAAAATCAACCACAAAGCCGTAGCTTTGAATCGCATTTACTTTATCTTTACTTTTATGTACTCTTCGTTGGTTTTCCTGGAAGCCCTCCGACGGCCACTTCGGAACAGTGGTAATCCTTGTTACTTCGCTTGTGAAGTATCAGTTAATCTATGTAATAGATTGCTATCGCCTTGTTACTTCGCCTATGAAGTATCCGCTAATCTACGTAATAGATTGCTATCGCCTTGTTACTTCGCCTGTGAAGTATCCGCTAATCTGTGTAACAGATTGCTACCTTCGCCACTAGTGCAACACTTAGCAGAATTCGGTCCTCGGGCTGAATTGGTACTTTGAATCCACTCTGTTGCAGGTTTCCACGTTCAGAGCCACTTCGTCGGAGGTGTTCAGAGCTGAGAGATCGGTTTCGGAGGTTGTCAGAACACCCTTCGGCGAGACTGTTGCTTCGACCGCACGCTTAGTCAACAGACTTCGTCATGACAGGCTTCGCCACGCTCGTACTCCGCTCCGAACGAAGTCACGCTCGCGCGCTGCGTTTGAGTCATTATTCTGTGTCTTACTGTATCAGAGACTTCGCGTCGAACCCTGCTGTTCGGAGGTGATTGTCGCGTCTAGATCTGTTTAGAGTTCATCTTCGGCTAGATCGGTCTGAACGCCAAAGGTACCCTTTGGCGGGACCCTTCGCACCAGGCACCGAAGGTATACTTCGACGACCCCCTTTGCACCATACTTCGAAGCAGACATGCTCCGACTGGTTTACTGATTTACTCTGTTTAATATATTTCTTTCGGCTAATTGGATTATTTTGTGTGATCTGATTGCCCGGCGACTCCACCTCCCTTACCACGGCTAAGGGTAGTCGGAACACGACGTTGGTGCTGTGTCACGCTTAGGCTTGTCCCTAAGTATCCACACACTTTTGGATCGTCGAACAGACCCAAATGCGGAGCACGTTTTCGTGTTAACAACTATTTACCATCCTCTTTGTATGCTTATTCTTAAATATCATTATCTTCACCGAATTCACTTTTTTACCTTCTAAATCATGATGTGTACTTTGATTCTATGCTATTTTAGCCACTAAACAAGCTAAAATGACAATTTTACCCTCAATCACTTGAAAAAATAGGGCTGCTAGTGAACTAGCAAAGAAAAACACAAGACATATGTTAACTGCATTATCTAAATCAACAAAATAAAACTTACAATAACTATGTACATGTTAAATGTTTTTTCTTGAACTTCTTTTCATTTGATTTTATGTTTTAGGGATAACTTGGTTATTTTTTTTCTATTTTGACATATCTTCTATCTGAAATAGTGGCTAAAATAGTATATAATCAAATTACACATGATTTGAGTAAAAAATCTAACGAAGAGAATGATATTTGAGAACGACACACCAAGAGGATTTAAAAATAGTCTAAAATCCCCATAGAATGGGCATAATTTTTTTATCAAAACCATTAAAAAGAATTAAAATAGATGAAATGATAAATAATTAGGTTGACAAAGGTTTGTATAAAAAACCGAGTAATTAATAAATTCTCAAGTGATAAATAATTATCAAATACGACTTTTAAGTGATAAAGAATCATTTTTTCTTACTTTTTACGCATTTCCTTTTTTCAAAAGATTTCCGCTCGTTGGCTACGATCCGGAGAGTGGCAGTGACACAGCGGTTCGTCCCCCTCCTCGGCTCCTCTTTCCCGCCGCCGACCGGCCGGCCAACCTCGGAGACCGGCCCGCCTCTACCGTCCTGACGCCGCGGTGAGTCCTCGCCACCGCCTTCCCCCAAGGCGCTTGATTTTCTCTTGTGGTCGCCGACTCGTCGTGATTCTCCGCCCCCTTTACTCCGTCGTTAGGATTGGGTTGCAGTGTATCAGTTCGTCCCTGCCAGCCGCCCAATTCCGCGAAGCCACCGCCTCCGTCCCACCATTAAGGCCATCCCTCTCTTCCCTGGAGACCTGGAGCGCTGTGCGACGGTGTCAAAACCACCAACTCAACGACTGGCCTTTTTTTAAGCTGGGGGAGAGACTGCCCCCATGAAATTTTGCAGGAGGAGTGTGCTAGCCCACTAACCGTGGTGCTAGCCACTCCACCCCAAGATACATCTCCAACGCCTGACCTTATTTCAAAGTTTTTGAGCAATCCACACAAGACCGTGTGGTTTGTATTAATTAAGTCGGAGAAAAACTATAAGAAAAAACAAAAATATACTCCACACGGGCCGACAACTTCCACCCATGAACCAAAGGCAGCACTAACATCATGCAAGTCGTCGCTAGATGAGATCAACTAACATCCGCCTAAGAGCCTTAGGTAAGGTTTTCACCGAAGAGACTTGCGATGGAGCGTCGAGAGCGATAGGGTGGTTACGCGACAAAGCCTCAAAGCAGGAACATGACACCTAAAGGTGTCATTGATGTTGGCCCAACCTGGTTGGGCAAGGCATTCGCCTAAATTGATCCCATCCTACCCTAAAGATGCCCTCAAACTACCCCAAAGAACCAAAACAACCACTATAAGTAAGCGGTCCTACCATCGAAAGAGTCCGGGATGAAAACAAGACCTTACAACCTTGCTGCCTGACCAAGCTAGCACCCCTCCGCCAGCACAACTCCAGCACGCCGATGAAACAATAGACAAGCAAAGCTTCTTCTAGGTCAGAACTCCACCAAAACCAAGGAGCGCCCTACAACTGAGGAAGGCGGCCACATGAAAGGAGCTCCAAGGAGATGGAGGGGAAGAAGCTAGAATAAAGCGATCACTTCACTGCTAAGACGAAGTCGACCAAGTCAATCACAGGCACGACGAGGGTGACACAAAAGGAGAACACAACCAGATGCGCCCGCCACCGAAGGCCCCTCGCGCACCACTGTGACGCCCGAAACAAACCAGAACTAATCTTCCTGTGACAACCTTGAAGCCCGGGACAAACCAAAGAAGATGCCACCAAGACCGGCGACCCTTCGGCAAGAAGAAGACCGTTGAGAAGGCAAACGATGCTAGCACTAGCCTCAATAGATCAACGCAGTGAAGGCAAAAACTAGATATCACCACGTTGGAGCAAACCACGTGCGCTAACTCGCCCCACACTGGGGCACAACCGCCAGAGCAACATCAAGAGCATCACTGCATAAGTAGATAGGATCGCCGGCCCTCTGATCCCGGAGCCACCACCTAGACAAAGAAGGTAGGAGAGAAACTATTGCCACGGAGGGAGGGGGAGGGACTATGGATGCACGGGGAAAGAGGACCACTAGATTCGCCGCTTGACCGATGCCACTTCGCACGCAGCTGGCACCACCAAATCATGCCACTCTGCGCGCATAAGCCGACCGAAAGCTAACAAACTTCGCGCTAGAGTAGGCCATGACACCCCACTGCCAACCTTAAGAAAAGGCAGCTAGGGAAGGAGAACAGGGGCCTCGCCGTGCGCTTCCCTGAGGCCGCCGCGCCGCCGCGTGCCGCCTGGCCACCGCACGCTGCCCCGCGTCCGCCGCATACTACCCCGTGGCTGCCGTGCGCCGCCCGGGTGCCACATGCCGCTCTATGGTCGCCGTGTGTTGCCACGCGCCAGCCTGTCCATCGCATGCTGCGTGTAGCCCTGCGGGCGCCCAACCACTGCACGCCGCCGCAAGAAGCCTCTCGGTGACAGAGGGGAGGGGAAGCAAAGGAGGAAGCATATCTGCGCGCATGGGGAGGACGAGAAGAAGGGGAAAGTTGCCCCGTCACCACCTTCACCAGAACTGCCCGGAGACCGATGGATAGCTCAAGTGACGGTGAGGAGGGAGGAGGGGAATTGGTGGCGGCGGCTGGGGCCTTAGGGTTTCGCCCGAGCCGCCGCCAGGGACGACACACGCGACCTCTCCAGTATGACACCAATTTACTTCCAAGTTCCAACTGCAACTGCAAGCCACCACCTTTTCCTCTCTCATTCCTCCATATCAGCTCGCCTCCGACGATTCCACTGGCCACGGTGTTCTGTGAGTGCTCTTATGTTGTGCCAAAAGTTGGCCCACTAGTTCTCATGGTGGCTTGAACCTGCTTTCATAAGTTCAGGTTGATGGATTTTCTTTTAACTCCATCTAAATGATTTGCTGGAATTACCATGGATGTCTATGCAGTCTTATGGTAGGGTGATATCAATTAATAGTGAATTACTTGTCATCATGTGTTGACAGTACATTGTACATATCTGACAGGGACTTGTTTAAGACTGAATAGGGATGTTACCAGGCTGGAAAACCTGTGCTATGAATGCCATTCATTCGTTGATCATAGGTACTTTCATACACCTTATGCTTTTTAAGGCACTATGTAAATATCTTAAAATTTGATCATGATAATGTCTTATGTTTTCTGAAAAACCATTTATGAAATTTATGGACAATTTACCTGGCTTAGATTGCCTCAAAACTAGACATTCTTGTTAGAAGGCTGGAAGCCAACTTCCAAAATGAAGTAGGTGTGGGAAGTTGGTTACTTCTGGGCATTTAAAAGACTAATGCAACATGAGGTCAAGTTCTGCTGACGATAAAAAAATAATTGACTGAAATAAACAATTCAAAGTATATCGTGAAGTATACATTACATATTGGTATCCCGAAGTCTAGGAATCTTTATGCTGGAGTTGTTTCTTGTTAGATAATTGAGAAAAATATATAAGTTCAATATGCATCACATGATTCTAATCTCCATGCATACAATTTTCCTTTTTCTATTCTTACTTTCATTTTCTTAAATCAATACACATGTTTGTGTGAGTCTGAAGTTTGTCATTACTCATTAGTTACTGATAACCAATGGTAGTTATTGGTTCTGGCCATTCCTTATAATTTTCCTTTCCTACTGCAGTGTTATTGGTGGTTATGCGCATGCAGTGGCCAGCCACTGCTATTGTTGTTGTTCCAAATTCAAATTGTTTTACCTTCAACAATGATAGTCGCCTTGTTGATTTTGTATCCTTGTTTCTTTTTCGTGATATTGACTGGTTTATCTATTTGAAACAACATCAAATCTTTCAAATTGTTATCTCCTAAGCTGCTGCTAGACAGGCCTAGTCGGGAAGTACTTCGAATATAATGAAAAGGTGATTGCCAGAAATTCATTATTAGATGCTAAAGAATCTCCTACCTACTTACACATACACTGAGTTATGAGCTTATGGCATGCATATCCAGATGTAAGCTTATGTTACATTATCATTTGTCAGGGCTCAGTACCTTCTGATTTGGTTGTCCAGTTCTGCAAAGATGTGCAGAGAAGATCTCAAGCGGTATGGCAGCATGAATTGTCATTTTTAATGGGGAGTGTGATGTCATTG